>UELV01057447.1:1934-13672 GCA_900490015.1 Megastigmus stigmatizans
CAGGCCTATATATATATATATATATATATATATAGGCATGTATTAATTAATTAAAATTTAAATAATTTAAATGCGTTTCACTATAGAGCTTTTATTTTAGCTACGATATTTAATATGGAAATTTTTATAAAAATAATAATAATTTTGATACTACAGATAAATTTTAGCAAACTGTTTACCTTCACGATGCAATTCCACAAATATATTTTTCAACCTATCTGAAAAGGTTTGACGTTTAAAAAAATCGTTTTCAATCATAATGTTTTGTCTAATCGTTACTGCAAAGATCAATATATATATATATATACGTAAGACATATTTATAATTTAGAGCGCATCGAAGCTATAGCCGTCAATTATACTATTATCATTAAAAAATCGTGCATAAATACAAAAAGCTTATTGAACGAAGTTTTACCGTGTGTGTAGTGTTAAATAAAAAAACAAAACCTTTGCATATAGTTACAAGCACACACATTCGAGCGTCAAACGGAACCCGATGAAGCAAAAGTAAAAAAAAAAGAAAGCGTATAACAAAGTGAGCGAAGGTATGAACAATGGCATGGCGTTCTCGATAGAGAGGTTTAAAAAGGCATTATAAAAGACGGAGGGAGGGGGGGAGTCAGTGAGGATTTTGATATTGGTTGCACTGGTATGGGGTTCGCTGCGGCGGCTCTCGATTTATATATAGGATAGAGAGAGAGAGAGAGAGAGAGAGAGAGAGAGAGAGAGTCTCGAGAGTGACCACAAACAAAACGGGCGCGCTCGGCTCGATTAAAGATCAGTGGCCCATTGCACGCCAACTGCGCGTGCACACGACGACGACTGTATATTATATACGCGGTTCGTCTCGAAGCTGCGTGAGTCTCTGGCGCGTATATGGATCCCCGATTGAGAGTCATTTACCGCGATCCGTAGGCGTTTTGTTTTCGACGTCTGGGCGGGGAGAAGGCTGGTCGTTTTCGTAATGGCTCGTTGATTCGTAAAAAATCGCGTGCCCAGTCTGTCTCTCTTTCTCTCTCATGTACGTGGAGCTCTGCTCGGTGGGTCGTGAGCTCTCGGCTCCGGATCCTTTTTTTTTCCCATCATCCCGCGATGTGCACAGTGTTATATATGGTATACTCACTGGCGAGTAACAGACTTTTGCCGCGCGGGACCTCTATTATACCGGGGTATACGTATTTTTTTTTTTTCCCTCATTGTTGCGGACCGTCGCTGAATCTCTTATATATATGTATATATGCGAGTTGGCTTTAGCGCACGGAGCAGTGATTCGATTACGTATACTACTGTACTGTTTCTGCGCGCCCGCGTCTCTGCAGCGTTTCTCTCGTCTCTATATGTATATATATATGATGAGTTTTTCAGGGTAAAGCTGATCGCACACAGGCCCTCGGAAGTCGGAATGAGCAAGCACAATGCGCCGATGTATAGACAGTTACAAAGCTAACATATCGCGATCGCGCACTACAATATTTGATAAATATAAAGACGCGTGTGTATGCGCTTACAGCAAATATATATATTGTATGTATACTTGCTACTGCACAGTATATAGAAAATAAATATTCAGCTATAAACTTAAAATTGTGCATTTTAAAGTTATATTTTTTTACGAGCTCGTTTATGCGAATACTGCCTAATCTTTTGCCTTTTACACATTTCACTTTGTTGAAAAAATCTATCAAGATTAGTATATAAATTGTAGTTAAGCAAATGATTCAACTGTTTATTAGAATAAAAAAGAAAATTTGGCGGATGCGCGTATATTATTAATCGCGGGTATTTGTGATGAAAAATTTATTTGTTCAAACCTGAATAATTTCTAGATTATAATTATATATATAGGCGACTCGACAACAACGGGAAAAATTCTATCATAATTTTTCAATCATAAATTCATCACGATCATTTTTAATTACTTTTTCGTAGTATAATTATTTTTATTGCTCATTTGCGCTTTATTTATACAAAATGTCTAGTTTTATAAATGCATCTTTCAAAGTTTTCCATTGTTAAATTAAAGATACTAACAATGTAAACAAGAAAATTAATAACTAACATTTTTTTGTGATTTCACAGAAGGACCACATGTTTTATTTAACAATCAAAGAAATTAAATACTACATAAGTTGATAAAATAGCACTGATTACATGTACATTGTTATTTCGATCAGGTTTGCCATTATACCAAGCGGCGCTCAATAATATGAAAATGGTTCGATCAAAAGATGAAGTGGTTAAATGCATATAGAACTGGCGCGAGTCTTGATGTCGACGAGCCCAACGATTTCGTATTTAAATGTTTTGCCCCGGCAGAAAAGAAAAGGAAAGAGAAAAAAAGCGGGAGATCGCGTAGATAGGCGGGTGTTTCGCTTCGTGCTCAGCAATAAGAAGCCGAGAGGCTTGCGCTCGCGCACCGTTCGTGCCTTCAAAAGTGCTTTCTCAACATGGCGCGTTCGCTCTCGCGGGGCCGCGTCAACTTGTATACGTGCGCAACTCGAATCTGCTGACGCGACCGCGGTAGACGAGCATCTCGCGCCAAGAGCTGCTGCATTGTCGAGAGAGATGAGAAACGCGAGCGAATTTAAGGAGCTGAGCGGCTGCTACTGCTGCTGCTGTATACTATGTGTACAACACGACGCACCTCGCGACGAAAAACAGGTCAGACCATTTCGATATATATAGTTGGGCAGCCTCGTTGCAATTTTATGAGTTTGCGATATACATAGCTATAGTACATAGCTATAGTATATTGAGTTTTTGAGAAAAAATGTATTTTGCGAGATAAGATTATTCGAATTAAGAGTGTCGTATATAGGCGACGATGTTTAAGAATTATAAATGCAGATGGTTCATGGATGAATAAATTCAATTTCAAATACACGAGATTCTAAATGATTTATAGTATAAACATTATTTCTTTTAAAGAACAATAATTTATCATGCGCACTGGTACTAATTTTTCGTAGTGTTTTGCTAAATTATGTCTACGGAGATAATAGTGTCGAGTAAAATTAAAAAATTCTGAATACTGAATTCATCTTGAAAACTTAATTATTCATCGAAAGTTACAAAGTACGAGTCAAGAGTATATACTTAATAACAATATATAATATCCCCTCGATAGACCCGCATCAGCCGCGCTTATTTCCCAATTAACGGTAGGCCGAAAACAAAGGGCAATTATATGTATCAGCCAGCTTGATAAATCGAGCCGAGCCGCGCTGAATCAAGAGTGACAAGGCACTTTTCCAGAATCTAAAATATCTCACCGCATCACACGTTACTCATAATACTAATTGCGGCCTGCTTACCGCCTATACATACAACGATCCTACGCTTGTTTCTCCATTCCGTTGGCGCATCATCCTTTATATACCAGAACGGAGAGAGCTGAATTGAACCTCTCTTGCGCGTGCTACTGCAATTTTTCCGAAACCTAAGACCATAAAGCGCGCGATATAAGTATAAAAGTCCCGATTAAAAGGGTCAGCGACGTGTCTCTCTCTCTCTCTCTCTTTAGCTCCACACACATGCAACGATACATAACTACACTGCCACACTGCACATGCCATATGTGGGCGTCGTTGGCTCAGCATTTTTCTCCTTTTTTTTTTATGTGAAATATAAGAGGAAAGGGAGGGGGATCACACATGTATTGCGCGAGTGGAGGGTATATAAGTTTGTCGTGCGGTGGCGCGATGTATATAGACACGCGGAGGTGGAGTTGTGAGCGATTACGTAAAGCGTGGCGGTATTTAGTCCGACTAATTGCGTCGCGCGCGCTTGCCGCTCTTTGAGGGGACTCAGGCTATCGGGGGGAGGGTGGACCGACTGTCAGCCTGGTTGTGCGACGTGTGGCTAAGGCCTATGCCTGTGTACTTTGACACGCGACACCGACTGATTAGTCCTATATACACTGCACGTGTGGTGCGCACTGTGTGGAAACTTGCGCCTATGCGTATCATCATCTGCCGTTGGTGCAAGGCGAACTATGTAGCGAAAAAAGAAAAGATATCCGTCTTTTCCATATAGTTTTTCCTATGTGTTGTTGTTATTATGCAGGGTTAGATTTAACATATATATATATATGTACGTCATACGGTTATAATCGTATTGCGCAGACTTGTTTGCGCAACTAATATCTCCATTTTTATATCGCAGGCGTGGGCGGTTATTCCGTGAATATTTCTGGAGCAATGTCCGTATTTCGCAATACGCTTTCTTTCGCGGCTCTTTGCCTAATTGTTATTATTATTTTGATTCAGCGCCAGATGCACGCGAACGTATACTTCACGTGAGCGTTTTTATATTACATATATATATATATTATACTTTCACCGCGGCTTTTGTCGAGGGCCTCGGTTACAAGATTACTGCACGTGGTTCCCGTAATGAATATATAATGAAAACTATAATATATGTATTATATTATCAAATGGTGTACGTAAGTAAATTTCAGCTCTAAAAATCCCATGTGCATTTTAAATTAAAAGAATTGTAAAAATGAAAGATTATTTATAATTAATTGCTCTGTAATATATATTATATGGAATACCCGTGTGAAAAGCCAAGCCACACGTGTTAACGGATTCAGTTGAAAATCACAGTAAATATACACGACTCAGCTTCTATATCGAGGGCAGTGGTCCGTTAAAATGTAAGTGTGGTGGCAAGCGAGAAAACGCTAATAAGAAAAATTAATCAGGGCCTCCGTTCCGAAAGTGACATTCAGAAGTAGCGAGTGTCAGCATGGGGCCTATATAGTGTTCGCTTTTTCAAAAAAAAAAAAAGAAAAAGAAAAACACATGATGTTTTCTTTGCGCGCGCGTTGTCTGCGTTCCATCCCTTCCTCGAAAAGCTCGAGTCTCGTAGGCGCACAGTGGGTGACGCGTGGACGTCGTGCGTGCATCTTTTCCTTCTCGCTCTGCCCTCACCTCCCTCCCTCGGACAGAGAAAAAAAAAAAGAGAAACTTACAATTATGCGCTAGATTTACAAGCGTGAGACACCGTTCGATTTTCTTCTCGATGCTCGGAAGCAACTCCTTGGTTATATCGTTGATCTTCGTAGTACGAGTGGAAGTTCTGGGAAAGGGTGTGTATCGGAGACGTGTGAAATTTGGATTTTTTTTTGTATGTCGAGCTCGTTGAATATGCCGATCGATGCACATGGAACAAATATGTGCCGATGAAAAAGAGTTTTTTTTTTCTTTATCCGTCAATTTGGGTTCGCTGTGAATAATTAAGTGCTGAGTGTCCAGCGTCTCTATACAATCGTTTCAAGGGTATAGTTTCGGATAGGTCTTGGAATTTATAAATATGTTATAGATAATATTTCAATGATAATGTTACAACGCTACATTGAATCTGGTAAAAGAAGTAGAATAAACGGACTCTGTATACTTATACCAGTGTAGGAGCTCTTGTTATTGGCAATTATTCCACATTTAGAAACATTATTCTTATGGATAATACTAAATGAATCTTTAAAAACATATATAATATTCAATAATTAATATAAAAAATGGCAATTAATGTCTACACATTTAAAGTGTATAATTCAAAATTGAACTTGATACACTATTCAAAAATATAAACTTGAAAAATTTCGTGCAGAATAGTAATTAATATACATAATACATATAACGTTTTAATCACTTTATACTTTGCTATATATATACACACTCTTTAAAAATGTACCAAAGTACCGTTTGACTTGCAAGTGGCTTGAAATAATTTGATTAAGTGTATTCTTGGGTATATAAAGCTTCATATTTTTCTCATTATCAACATGCACGTACAACAAACAGGTTCGCTTTCCTTTACTTTTGCAAGTCCAAAAATAACTTTTCTAAAGCTCGATCCACCCACAAAAAGATACATACCTATATACATTATTGTCAGTTTCAGCAGAGTGGAGGAATCGCGAAGAATCGTCGATGTAAGCGATACACGAGTTGTGCCAGCTCAGAAGCAGCCGAAGAGAGAAAAGAGGTGAGTCGAGCAAAAAAAACCGAAGCCTTTGCAGCTATCTCGTGTTTCTCCCTCTTTTTGCTCTCCTCGCGGTTTGTGCGCGACAAAAGTAGACACGTTGCTTATATATATATATTAGACCGCGAGGGGTAGAAGAGAAGCTGGTGAGGAGAGGCGCTCTTTTGAGTGCAGCGCGCGGAGTCGACGAAGTTGTCTACGACGACGAGCGACGACGACGGCATTGTCTCCCATTGTTGGCGAATAGCAATCAATATTTTCACAATATGCGGCGCCATTGTCCCTGGCACGGGCGCGCCAACCGCGAGAGAAGCCGCTTCTACTCGACACGAGCTGCTTGTGCACTCGCTCGCGGAAAAATCCGGTTGAGAATACGCCCCCCTCTCTACACTCTTTATATATATATATATATGATGTATATACGTGGTGCAGGGAGCTGTGCGCGCCAGCATGTAAGCGGCTGCAGCAACCTTCGCTTCGTCAGCCCCGCTGCACCGATATATATACGGACCCCTCGACGAGCGCGTCCAAGGAAATCTTCATCGACCTTATAGACCCTTCCCTCTCTCGTGTCATGCTCTCATTCTTTCTTAGTATATAGCTCGATTCTCTTTGCGCGCTTACTCTTTCGCCACCAGCAGCAGCCTAACTTGTCTTATGTATATATATATACCTGCAGTGAACGCACGCGCAAGCGCGCACGATCGAGGATTTATGTGCAGCTTTGACGCAAAACTGTCGTAAACGTCCGAGGTATTGCACCGGAAAACTCTCTCTCTTCTCTACGGGAATGGATACTTTTACGGATCACGCGATAATATTTGGTTTTAGCGTCTATACTCGAGGAATTTTTTCCCTTTTTCACCCTCGCCTATAGTGAATAAATACTTTGCCTTATTTACCAGAAAAGTGGTGAAATCGTCGCGACTGTGTTGTATGTGTATATATACACACACTTAGTTCTAGGCTCTTTAAATACGACTGATTTTCTCGCAAGTTTGTTGTCCGACTTCTTTGGAAGAGCCAGAGACGCGCTCATCTCCGTTAGAAAAAAGTTTATGACCCTTATATAGAGAAACTTTTACGATGCATTTCCAGCTCTTTTTTTCTCCTTTATTTTGTTATGGTCCAAATACTTAAAATACAAGATGAGGTATTTCGTGGATTAAAGAAGGAAGCCCAATTTAATTTTATGGCTACTCCTTTTTTTTTTTGGAGAAGAATGCGTGAGTTGCGAGTGAAAACAGTGAGAGAAATATTTAGAATGTTGCCTTTAACGATAGCACGAGGAATGTGCAAATAGTTCTTTTCTATGTTTACACTCGACATAATTTAATTTGGAAAGCTTGAAAGGTTTAGCTGAAAGTGTTAATTTTATGTTTGTTTTCACGTAACACGATATTTACTCGCATTCCGCACTGTTTTCTCAAATCAGTTAAAATAGTATCAGGTCCGTGGTTCAACGGTTCGGCTATAGTTCTATGTAAAGTTATCAATAAGCCAATTTTCTTATGTCGATTTCTGAAATGGAATTATTGTAACGGCAAGAAGCAGTTTATCATGTGAGCTGAAATAATTATGAATACTTAAACATTTTTATATTGAAATTTATTAGCATTTCAACCAAAACGATTCTTTAAAGCGAGTAACCTACTACGACGTGCAGCTCATTATTAACTATCAAAAAGAGACTGACTGAAAATTGAAAAATCAATCGTCTTTTCACAAAATCGTTGCTATTTACTTACACTTTCGAACTAATTCTGTAATAATAACATTATTGTACCCCTAACAAATACTTATAGTCGAATCTCTACAATCCAAAAATTTAAAATACAGTTTAGAAAAATATATTGAATTTTAGTATTTCGTTGTGCATACTGATCAATTTTGTAAAATATAATCTTACGTAAATAAACAAATATGTTCATAAGTTCCATAATACAAATGGTTCCAAATACACGTCAAAGAAATGACGTTTGCGTTATATATCTTTCGCGCTTATTCTTTTATACAGAATGAGTAATTTCCAAACCATAGATGGAATAGCGAATTATTACTTTTTCTATCACACGACTTTTGATAAAATTAACAAGATATCTATAAAACGGGAAAATTAAATTAAAATCCAAGATGTGCAGCCTGTATTTTAGCAAATTCGCAAGATTCACTCTACTGCAAAGTCCTCCAATAATCGGTAATAATGTACATTCCTCCATAAGCCTCCCTGCAGCTAAGGAAGATTCCTCAAACATCGCTACAGGAAAGAAGCTCCTAGCACGAGGAAAATAGCGTATAGCTCGTGCAGCACATCAGGGCCGTGTACCGCGTGCGCGTGTCCTCGCGTGCCAGCGGGGGTATACATAACGACGAGTCTTCTGCAGTCCATCTACAGTTGTCGAGCCTCAAAAGCCTCGTTACGAGGATCTATGCAATAATGAGCGAAAGGGCCGTTCGTCGTGCGCGCATATATATATATACACACACAGGCCAAGAGAGTGAAATAAACGTTATAAATCAGGTATGAAAAACGGGCGCGCGCGACTCAATGCTGGTGTTGCCAGTGCAGTATATCCGAGCGAGCTCTAAGGCGACTTTTCATTGCATTGTCATAGGTTATGACTTGTTGACGCTACGAGTTAATGCGTTTATTAGTTTACTGCCGGCGGCAGGCGTGACCTCACTTTCGCAATGAACGACCACGCGACTCGGCTGCTGCCACTGCACGAGTCGCTATGGCTGATCTGGCAGTGCACCTCGGTCTCTATGTGCATAACGGCCGCGCCCTTCCCTAAATGGCCATCGTTAACGCGTTAGAGGTCATATTTACGGACAAGGCTGGGAACCGAATATCTTTTCGAGCTGCACTATCAGGCGGGCTTATACCGCAGAAGACAAATCTTGGCAGTTTTGCAGAATGATGCGCCTTGAGAATATTGAGATATTGGATTTGAGCTTTTATTAATGGAAGCAGAATGCGATGTTCAACGGGCGTTAGGTCCTTTGCTATGATGGTTATGTTATGTGACAGCGATATTCTCTTAAATAGTGTAAATCACTTAAATGTAGAGAATCAATTAAATTTTTAATACACATTGGCAATAAAAAGTACGTACACTGTAGACATTATTTAGACTATCGGAGACAAAGGCTACTATAATAATACTAAAAATTTTATAATCAAACATAGTAATTTTCCTCATTTTTAGAGAATGTCTCACGCTTAATATACAAAACGTATTACTAACTTTTTTTCTCAATCTATACTTACATAAAATACTTTTTTTATTTATATAGAATTTTATTTGGATCATTTTTATATTTATTTATTTATTTATTTATTTATTTATTTCGCCAGAGTAATTATATTACATTACATTCAGTAATCTAGCCGACGAAAATAAGTTTCCTGTGTGCTAGTCTGGGATACAAAAACTTACAAACTAGACTTAAAAATAATTTAAGAAATAAGATAAATCCTTTGATTCTGTGTAACAATTTAATATATAATTTTGTATATATATTCACAATTTGATATATATCTTTATAGACTTCGATCACTCCGTTATCACTAAATGGGATCAAGTCTGAGTTACGTAGTACAGAGTTTTTTTTTTAAGTTATATTTCTTTAAGCTTAAATTTTTGAGATCATTTGTTAGATCATTAAATAACCTTATTGCAACAATATAGCTGTTCTTATTACTAATAGTCTTATTAATTTTTGGTAAAATTATAGTTTTTTCCCTAGCTATGCTAGTTGATTGCTCATATTTATTTTTAAGATCATTGTAGTAATAGGATAATGATGCGAGATGGAAATTTTGTTCAATATTTAACGGATAATTTTCAGTTATAAAAGTATTTTATTTATTATATATTATTATATATTTTACGTTTGTTTAAAAGATCATTTTATTATCTTTTAACAATTACAGATAGGTAATGTATTTACTTCTAGTTGCAGTGTATATATTACAGACTATCGTATATTACCGTAATTGTGGTGTTTACGCTATTTCTGACAATATAAATTCAAGAGGAAAAAACTCGCTACTATTATGAAGCAAACATGAATAAAATTGTGATCACTTTTTAAAATATATGCGGAAAATTCATATTTTAAGGGAAAATAAATTTTTACCGTTTTCAAATAAGATTCCAAATATTTTGTAATATTTCATTAGAACGCTTGTTTCACGATTTTATAATAAGAATATTCTTTTTTACTCTATCAATTATTAATCAAGTGCAATAGTTCTTGTCGTAAACGAATACCAAATTATAAACTATGAAACTATTATCGGTATGGATTTTCGATATCAGTAATGTGACGATATGCTGGATTAATCGAACTGTATATTATATAAGGTAGAAGAAAAAGAAAACGGTTCTACTGACAAGTGCACATGGAAGTCCCCGGTGAGCATCTGCTTGCAGTGCTGCACAAAAGACTTTCCTGCACCTTGGCTCATTGGCTTTTAACAGGTATAATATATATGTATAAGCTGGGAGAGAGCGATCCGATGGGCACAGGTACAACGCTAATCTGTCGTCATTATTCAACTTTATTTAAATGCGTATACCCCAAAAGAGCGGTTCGGTCAGCGCTTGAACCCGAAGACGTAGATAAATGTCCAGGCGTAGAATTGCGTGCGTCAGCCCAAGTTTTCGTATATCCGCGGGACGTCTCTTGTCACTTCTTCCAACTACATATATATATATACACGAGAGAGAGAGAGAGAGACGAGAGAGACGAGAGAGACGAGAGAGTTTTTCAACTCGGAATTCCACGGAACTCAGTCCTTAGTTGCAGTCGACAACCTGACACTGTTGCCCCAAACAATGCCTTGGACCCCGAGACTACTAAGTAGTAATATTACGCGTTTTCGAAAAACTCCCGCGGCGAACCTCGCTAATGTTCTACTTTCGAGGTCTTATGGGACATCGGTTCGCCGCCCGTGCCAGACGACGACGACGTCTCGAATTCATGTGTCCTGCAACTATACGGTATATATACTGTAACGCGCGCCGTTGGACTGAGCGAGATTCTCCCTTTTTCTACAATGCACAAAATCAGTTATGCAAAGTGTTGCTGCTCCCATTTTATGTGTATTAACTGCCGAACCTGCCGACCAGGCGCGAACAGTTATATATTCAATGGACTTCCGTCACCCGCGTGTACGACTATACAGGATCTTTTAATTGACTCGGGTGAATTGTGCCCCTGCCTGACGAAGGTCAAAGCACAATAGCCAACTGTAACGTAATGATTTTTCAATATTACTGGCTTTATTCGATGGTGAAAGCTGCTTTTGCGGTAAGCGTTCCTGTAAAAGAATCGGCCTCTCTTTTTCATCCTTTTCTTATGAAGAAGTTCTTTTTGGAGACTGGAAAAAAAGATCTTAAGGTAAAAGCCCCAGTAACTGGCCGCTTAAGCATATGTGGTAGAATGTATCTCAAATTTAATTAATTAAACCGCTTAAAGTAGAAAAAAACTTTATTATTTGAGTAGGTATTACTATTTTGTATCAAATAGATTTAAAAAATTTAAGGATTTTGAGACACTGAAAAGGTATTTAAATAATAAATAGATTGTCGCGATGTACTAGTAACTGGCAAGGTAAAATGGAGTTGCCCCTGTGGCCAAATTTAGATGTACTGGTAACTGGCAATGATTTTGCCATGCATAAGAAAAACGTTTTTTTTTTTAGAAATTTTAAATTATTCAGTATAAACTAGGAAT
>UELV01057450.1:1944-33129 GCA_900490015.1 Megastigmus stigmatizans
ATACTTTAATCAGAGGCTGATTCAGTGCATTATACGACTGATATGTATTCGAGAAGCTGCGGGTACCAGTTCACGCAGGGGTGAGGCTCTTGACCGAGAGAAATAGCTTCTTGACTTTTGTGCCGGCTGCTACTGCTGCTGCTTTTTTTTTAAAGTGAAGCCTTCGGTCGTTCTTGGAACGTGGATTTCGGGTGGTGCAGGTTAAGAGTTTCGAAGAATCGATTGGAGACACTTTCTTTAATGGCTCGGGTTCGAATGATGAATCGTGTACATGTGTAAGGGACCATTTTGAAATTGATTAGTGTGTATAATATATATCGACGTATGCGATATTGTGATGATTAATCGAAATGGTTAGTAAAATTCGATGAGGGTATTGATTTTTATAATGGACCTTTGAGAAAAAAATAAGATACTCGTTTAGCCCACATAAGACGTTCAATATCTTTATGGTACATGGGTGTAGCTGCGGTAACTCGAGGAATGAACGAGGGTACGTTGCTATTCGATGCGCGTTATAAGCGCTGAAGGACGAAAAATTAGAGACGCGCGACGAAATTTTGAAACCCTTTGATCGTCTCGAATGTTCAAATGCTCCTTTTTCCTTATAACCTTAACATCATACAAACTTAATTTTGAAGGGATATAAACTTTAATTGAAAATAATTAATCGTTCATTCATTTTATAATCCAAAATAATTATTCCTGAGTTACTAAATTAACATAATCGCGTTCGTTTAACCAATCATCTTCAAGAAAAATACCGAAATTAAATTAACGCAAGAGCGAGGAGAGAGAGAGAGAGAGAGAGAGAAGTATAGATCTCCAGTTAATATCCCATCGACTTTATTAATATCCACAGTGAAAAAAAAGCCGCATATTCTCGATGCTTCGCTCGCTTCACTTGCTCAACAATCTCGTCCCTCTCTTTCACCGCGCGAGCGTATAGAGAGAGAGAGAGAGCTCGTATATACGCGCGCATTCGACATTACCAAGCGCTCGAGCTGCGCTGCGCTGCACTCGCTCGCGATGTAAATAATTATATTCTCCGTGAGCGGCGCGCGTATACATATACCTGTATATATGTGTGTATGTATATATGTATAAAGCGAGAGCGGGTGCGGCATAGTATATCTGCTGCATTGGAGAGCCGCTGCCACAGTGCACAACAGGTACATAAGACGCGGGTAACTCTATACTCGGCCGTGGGGCTCGTATGTATCGCGACGCAGTGCACGTGTGTATTATCGGTACACGCGAGACGGAGAAAAACAGCCTCGTGCAGTGCATCGGTATGTGTGTTTGTGTGTGTGTGTGTGTTTCTATCTGTGCGTAACGAGCGTACAGTCCTCAGCGAAATTTTAAATGATTATTCAGAATTATGAATGTTTTTATATCTATAACAGCCGGAGAATTTACTTATTTTACGGTTTTCGCGCGAATGAAATGGTGCTGATTTAAAAATAAATATGATATTTCAATGTATATCGTTGGTTATAATCGTTTGCAAATGGTTTAAAAAGAAAAGAAGCAGAAAATAAAAATATCTAACTATTTTTTTAGCACTGATTGTTGTGTATATTAGTTTTTAGAAGTGCGCAGGCATTTCTCTTCGACGCGATTTACTCTTTTATTTCCAATTCCTTTCGTATTGTCGCTCTTAGTTATTCTGAGATTGTGAATGGAGAACCGAGATGGAGTGTGATAAATGTTGAGGGGACAAAGGAATTCTTATGAAAAATACGGCGAAAAATATTTTTTCGGTAACACACGTGACGACTTCGACTGACTTTGCTTCAGATTTCATTTACCACCATGTTATGCATCGATCGGAGCAAATAAGAATAAAAATATTACTTTCTATAAAAGAAATTCAACAAGATTCATTTCTAAAACAATGATATAATCACAAATATTATTTTTTATTAAATCCAGAAAAACTGACAACTTTTTACGAACAAAATCTGCTTGTTGATCAAGAACTCATCAATCTTCATTCGCGATACCCAATCAATTAAATCCAGCCCTCGAAACTTTAATAATAATCCCAAATTTGTCTTCATGAGCATCGCTCCTTACAATAGCCACCATATCCCCTATATATCGACCCTAATAACCCAATACACACTTGCACAAGCATAGGGGAGAAGGTAAAGAAGAAGCTGCTGCTGCACCAGCAATACTATATAAAATCCCAAGAATTCGTCACAAAATTAGCCGGTGTGTGATGCAGGTCGAGACAGGCCTATGCATTATTACATAAAACGGCCGAAGAATCCATTGGCAGCTTACGCAAGAGAAGAGCAGAGGCTTAAAACATATATATATATACATATATACACTCGGTACACAAACGTCCGGAGGCGAGTCTGCGAAGCTGAAAAAGATCATCTACCGAGGCGGTCCGTGTGCAGAGAGCAACAAAACTCTCTCTCTCTCTCTCTCTCTCTCTCTCTCTCTCTCTCTCTCGCATTCACGTGGAACTTGAAGTGGTCCGGTCAGGTATACAGACGTCGCTGCCATTGTTCGCCCCCGCGTACATGAAGGAGAAATCCTCGCATCATTCATTTGGAAGAGGGGAGAGAGGAGAGACGAGAGAGAGAGAGAGAGAGACGTATATAACAATGATGTTGTGGAAGCAAAGACGCGATGGGCCGCGGAGATCGCGATTTTTTGGGAATATCTCGCTGCGGGCTGTTTGTACACTAACGGCTGCTGCTCCTGCTGCTGTGTAGCGCGAGGCGGTGAGGAATTCTTTTTCTTTTTTGGTTAGTTTTTCGTGGCTTGGCCCTGCGACGCAAATGCGAACCCTTTATTTAAAATCAAAAGTGGCAGGCCTCACCCCTTTTTTCTTTTTTTCTTCATGGAGCGAGGGTAGAACTGAATGGAGTACCGCGAACATTTCTTGTCGCGCTTCTCGTGTTCAATTTGTTTGTGTTTTTTTGGTTCGCCACAAGTTTCATTACTTATATATGCGTTGTATTTTTTAACATAGTTTGACATTTATAATATTGGACATTAAACTTTTATGTTCAGAATGATTGATGTCTTTAATTATTGAATTTCGTTGAAAATCGAATTTCAAGAATACACTCGACAATATATATATATATATATATATCTATGATTTTAATAACTTATAGGAACAACACTTCGGGCTCGAAGTAACGATATTTTTACATAGCCGCAGCGTAAAAATAAAGGTCGCTAAAATTTAAATTTTAAAACTGCCCTAAAAGACGTAATACCATAAAATAATCTTTATGCCATAAGCACACCTCCTGCAAAGCAATTTTCCATCGAGAAATTAAATTAGCATTAAATTCATAATGAAACTTGCGGTCTGCGGAGTAATTTCGTACATTTACATTTTGTATAATATACTTTTACGCGTGGAGCGCAAGAACTTTCTTTAAGGACGCATCGTAAATATCCGAAAATAAACGTCCCTCCAATTTGCTTCGTACGTATACACCCCATCCTTACTTTTTCGCTCATTCAATCGAGAGCTGCATCGCCACCGCTCACCGCGAGATCCAAAAAGATAAAAAAATATGCACGCATCTTTCGTTATCTCCTGCTTTTCCTCGAAACTCCCTGAAAACTGAATGGAGGGAGCCTCCTCCCCTCCAAGCAATTATCACACACACCACGAAAAGCGAGCTCGCGTAAATCAGCCCGAAATTGCGAAATTATGCAGCCGTGTGTATACCTTTAGAAAAGTGCGCGCCATCATCTTCACATAACTCACTTTCGAAAGAAGAGACTCGCTCGCGCACCAACGAATCCTCCACCATATGCACACAGAGACGCGCGCACACACACACGTGTGTATATATAGAACCGTGGGGAAGAATCGCGTGCAACGTAGACTTCTTTCCCATAACGGGATCGAGAATGGCGCGCTGTAGCAGCACTGCGGCGTAGCCCTAAAAAGTCGCGACCGCGCGCAAGAGCAAGGCATTGATTTACGCGCATCGCTGCAGCCTGTGCTGCGCTTCACTTTGTATCAGTCCCGCAGTCGCGCTCATTTCATATATATATATATTATACATGTATGTTCCAATCCGAGTAGAAACAGTCGAATGATGAACTGCTCGCGCATGTTCTAGGCTTTTTTTGGTTGGGGACGGAGCGATGCTTCATATACGAGTGCATATGTTGGGGCACGTTTTTGCCAATATAGTCGGGCAATCGTTTTGCTTCTGATGTACGAGATGCGCTTTGTTTGCTCGTATCTCGAAGAGTCGCTATATACGCTTCTTTATAGGCATCGATGATATATCGGTACATCGCTGCGGGGATGAAAAACATTCGACTGAAATTACTGCAGGTAGATATTTACAGGATGATTCCTGGTTTATTGTATTGGCAAAAACCGGAAATTTCATGTAAAATTATTGGTTTTGGAGAATTCGCTAAGAGACGTACATATAAGTTTTTAAGCTGAAGTAACCCGTTACACGGCTAAACGAGAAAGTTTCGTGATAATATTATGCGTAAAAAGAGCAAGTATTACACGGATGACAAAAGGAGAGAGAGAGAGAGAGAGAGAAAAGACAAAGTCGGAAATTTCTCAAAGCGGAAGCAGCGCGACGTCATTGTTGAATTTCGCCTTGACGTGAAAAGTTACACGACTCGCCTGCGCCGTATAATGTATATACGTTATAACGAGAGGGAAAGAAAGAAAGAAAGAGGCATCGGTGGAGAGAGAGAGAGAGAGAGAGAGAGAGAGAGAGAGAGAGAGAGAGAGAGAGAGAGAAGTACCGCGAGAAAAGTCACATGTGCGTCGCGTCAAAGGCAGAGCAACACCATAACAAGCGTACGCCCTGTCCACATGGCCCTCGAGAGCTTTGACGTCACTATATGTATACACTCACACTTTTTTGCGCTTTTTCGAACCGGGGAACTGAGCCTCGCGCAGTGTGAGTCTTATCTCACACAAGTACCTCCAAAAAAAGGAGGATCCGGCAAATGGCTTTTGGCAGAGCGAAGTTGTGAATTGGCGCCATTATGACATAAATGACGCGTTACGCGACAACTTTGATGTCCACTGAATTACGGCTACAAAGTGGCTTTTCGAAAAAAGAAGGGAGGGAGTTTAATGAACCATTTTGTGAAGGGTTTACGAGTTACTTATCGGAGTGGCTTATTGGTATGACTGTCGTTAAATTGCGCAACATGCAAACCAGAATTTCGCTGACAAATAATTCAATACATAAACCTTATCATGTAAAGCGTAACTATTTTAATAAAATTTTAATAAAATAAAATTATAACAATGTAACGAATTGTAATTCATTCAAACAATACTATTTAAAGCTTCAACTGAATCACCCTCGTTTTCCGAACCACAATATAAAACCACACACCATCCGTTCCGCCCACCTGGTAAAACAAACGGCCCTGCAGTCCAAAACGTTTTTTCTCGACTGCACCGCCGTCAACCCCTGCCAAATTTTTTTAAACCAGCCATTCTCAACCCACTTGATAAAAAAGAGCATTGGTCTATAATAAAAAGACTGAGCAAGTGCTGGCAGAAGAAGAAGAAGCAGCAACAGAAGAAGAAGCAAAAGAAGACAGGCCGCGCGTTGACAAGTCCGGTTCACACACAATATAACGTACGCCACACGTACAGTCGGCTGCACCCGGTCTCTTTTTCGTTCCCACACCATGTGTGAGAGAGAGATAGAGAGAGAAAAAAAGAGCACCGGAGCCACGAGTGTGTAACGCTATACCATCGAGTGAGTGCGGCGCGTTGCGCATCTCGGACGACGACGAAGACGCGATGACGACGGCCCCAGTTTCGCCTATATGTGCCTCTCTTGCTGTCTCACGTAGAAATACGCTTTGTATACGTAAACCCGCAGGAAATTTTGCATGGGTGGCTATACATGCACTGGATAAATGCGCACACACACGCCGATTCTCCAATTTCGGTGGAGGTGGCGATAAATAATCGACGATCGATTGATCGGAATTGGAATGTAATATAGAAGCTGTAAATAAGAAGAGGAAATGTTTTGCGATAATTTTTATGAGATCTCTATCGCGCGACTTTACGATAAAGCCTCGCTGTCAAATATTAAATATGAAACTAGATAATGAAATCTTTAATTCAACGCGCACATCGACGTTGCATCTTCTTCCGGTGGACCCTGGCGAAACGAAAGAGAACATCATATAAAGCGGGGGTGCAGCGTCGCTCGCCAAACAGAAAAGGACAGGTGTAAAGCGAGAGAGAGTGAGAGAGAGAGAGAGAGAGAGAGAGAGAGAGAGAAGCGGAGCGAGCCGCAAAAGATGGAATACCATAGCCGACGAGGCGATACGCCATGTGCATCGCTCGGAAACGCGCACGGCGTGTGCACATCCGAGAAGCAACTGAAGAGGCAGGAGAAGAAGAAGAAGCGGGAAGCGAGAAGCAAGAAGAAAAGTTCGCTTTGTGGAAGTTACAGAGTAGAGCTGCGGAGCTGCAGTGAGTGCCGCATGCGGGAGAGGGGAAAAAGAGCGAAAGCTTGAGTTACCTGTGCGCGCGACTGTAGCGGGGGACGACCCGAAGCATATTGTCGACGTTGCTTTAGTGGCCGCGCGTATATTCTTTTATTGTCGCAGCAGCGGAGGTACTGCCGAGAGAAAGAGAGAGAGAGAGAGAGAGAGAGGGGGGGGGACGTTGTACAGTATACCGAAAGGAAGAAGGGAGAGATGCTGAGGACCTTCTATATATGTATACTATATGGGGACCTGCGCTCGTTTGTAGGTGGTGCTGAACTTGAGAACTTGCGTTTCAGGGTCGAGATATTGAATACGAGAGTTGCACGAGCGCTGCTATTTCTGGGACGCTCGGACACCTTGCGTCTGTTGTCGACGCCACCACGCTCTCTCTCTCTCTCCTTCTCTCGCAGCTCGTTGTATATATATAATATGAATAGGTCAGAAAATCAGGTTGGACCGAGAGTGGAAATGGACAAGTGCAAATGGGATTAGCGATTCGGAATTCTTGCAATCGTTCTTGCTGTGTGTTTGTATAGAACATACGAGTACTCGTTGGCGATGTTTGACTTAAGTTCATTAACTTTTTATAATATAAAAGGGTTTCATTTAATCTTGTAACGGTGGATAATTACTAATTTGTAATAGTGAATCTAATAGTAACTGCAACAGTAAATTTGAAAGCAAAAGGTAAAGATGAAGAAACTTTAGCGAACTGCTTGTTGAATTGCATACACAATCATCGTGTATACATATAGGAACTGAATCATTCATGACTAAAGCAGACGTAAAAATGATTTTGATTTCCCCCAAATTATCACTGCGCCCAGAATGAAAAACAAACGAGTCCGCCAAATACAAATGCAACACGATCATTCCTAAGCTGACAAATAAAAGACCCAGCATAAGTCCATTTATCAAGCAGCGCGCAACTATCCAAATGGTCGTCGTCGCGCAGCAATTACTCAAAGGAACGCGTGCAGCAAAGCAAAAAAAAAAGGGAAGGAGACCAGCGACTCGATGTGCCACGCCTCGAAATCCGCAACGCGACACGACGAGAAGTCGCAGAGAGGCAAACCGATCGCAGCACATCCAATACCGGTTCACTCGACCTCGACGTCCCCGCGATCGATCGCCCATCATCGCGAAAAGAGATCTCCCAACTTCGCTCAACGACGATGCGTCCTGCCTCGTATGTAGTATAGAGGATCTAGCGAAGCATGCACTCTGGACGTTCACCTTTCTCTCGGAGCTACAGCGCAACCGCCACCGAGAAGAGCTATATACACTGCAACAACATCACCTAAAAGCGCTGTAACAGCTTTATATGGTGGACGCGAGCCTCTGACTTACGTGTGTGCCTGCAGCAGCGGAGTCCGTCCCCGCGGGGCGACATATCTGGATCTCGAGCTGGTGCGAGCGTAACATTCAGCTCGGAGAGAAAGAAAGAGAGCTAAGGACTGGATATGCCGCTTTTGGTCAACAGCGTCTTCAGGGAGTGCAGCTTCTCCCTGCGCGCGCGTGTGTGTGTGTGTAGAGCCGAAGAACCGCAATACGAACGGATATGCCTCGTTTGTTCGACGGTGCAACTGCGCTTACGAGTTCACGGTTGCTCTTGCCCCGTCTGCGTGTGTGTGTATGCTGCAGTATATGCTGTGTTTATGTGTAGACGATTAAACTGTTGAGGAGATTTTGCGACGATTGATGAGTTTGGCAACAGGCGATTGTCAATTGCGATCGGGCATGAAAAATTATGGGTTATGATGGGGAACGTATCTTTTGGAGATAATGATTAAAACACTTCAGATTATGTTACGGTATTATTATAGTGGTTATGAACGAATTTTTATGCGACCTGTACAGATTCATTATGAATTCATGCATAAAATGAATTTAATGAACGTTCCGACAATAATTATACTTACAGCCATCAGTTTTTGAGCATACTGCTTGATTATGATTGGCACATTATTCCATATATGCTGCAATCGAACGCAGCGACCACTTCGTATAAAACACCGTGCACAAAAGCATCGTTTCCTCGCCGCGGCGAAAACACAGCTTGTTCGCACGACTATTTCCCGTTTAAAAAAAGCAACATCGTCGTCACGACCCCCTCTCGCCCCTCCCCCCACCACCCCAAGGAAAAAACTCAGCTGTCAAATTACTCGCGCGACAAGTCTGCTCGCGCGGTATTTCATATGATTTCGCGCGTTCGCCTCATCGCGTGCTCGAATAAAAAGTCCCCAAGAGTACGATGTGCTCAGTCTTTGCGCTTGTAATCGCGGCAAGGAGAGAGGACGATAGCGACTCTCCTACAGGCCGGCAACCGTAGTAATGAGGCCGTTTTTGCGGTCTTTCGCTCGAAGGCTATCAACTCAGAAATGGGGATGGATGGATCGTTGCTGCCGCACGGCTACCGATCCTACGAAAGAAAAACCAACTGGATTTTCAGCCTCGGCTGTTTACGATGGCAAATAAATTGAGAAGAAGAGATTCGCAGTTTGAGAATCAGTGGATCTCTCGTCACGAGGACGCTCCAGTTAATAACGATTTTTAGTGCGGATAAGCCCTCGTTCTCTCGACTATAAATTATTTTACAAATCGGTGGCAGCTTGGATTTTTTTTTTTTTTTTTTCACTGTGACCGATGTGATTCTTCACAGATTCCAGTAGTAGTTGATCCCGTTGGTAACCAACATTCAGTGCACTTCGCGATAGCGCGACGTTTTAGAAATATTAAATCCAAATTAATAGGCATCGTTTGAAGTTACGCAGAATGAGATTTAAATATAGTTTAGTTCATGTTCCTATTTAATTTCACTTCCTCAAAAATATCTGAAAAAGAATTCTCCATTCTCATAGAAAGCCCTGCGTAATCATCGCTTCCAGAAAATCTCTAATTCCGTGCGCGATTGATGCTCTTTTTTTTCTCCTCTCCCTCTTAACCTTCCCAATCGCAGTTCTTTGTGCACGCACGCCTCCTCTCGCGCAATCCATAATAACTCCGCAGAACTGCGCGAGCGCGCGCTCCTTTTATTTTTCCCTCTTCATGCGCGCGCGGCACTCGCCGCTAAAACATGTAATTTCGGATATTATTCTACGAAGGGAAGGGCCTCAACGAGAGACAGAATAAAGTCTCCGATTACTCGCTTGTTAAGAAGATGCCTCTGTCTATCTTTCTCTCTCTCTCGCTTTGCGTATAGCAGTAGCATCGACGTTCGACATGCTTCGCAGCTCTCCTCCCTTCTTCTTATACACTGAACAGAACGATGAACACGTAGAACAAGAGTAGCGAACACGTTATATGGAAGGTAGAAAAAGGATGAGCGAATGGTGGAGCAAGGGGACTCAGAGACACATGAAGAGGATTCGTTTGTGTATGTGTGTGTGTCTGTGTGTGTGTCGGAATAGAGTTGGAGACAATTTTAATGGAGGTGTGGTTGCAAGAAGGTGGCTTTTGTTGCTAAACTGAGAGGAATTCATTTAATTGAATGATTTTATGTAATTAAAGTAATAGCTGGATTAGACGAGTGCTGCAGTTTGATTTGAGCTGGCCACACGCTTTGATGGGAAAAAGAGGTTAGCTGCGGTTTTATCAGAAAAATACCGTGTTATCTTTGCTCCTTATTAAAATCATCTGCACTTAGTGGTCTCGGGGAGTGACCGAAACGCTATGGCGTACGCATTACCTCAAGCATTCGAGCTATTTTAATTACGATATTGAAATTTCAAATTAATTAATTTATTTGACTGGTTCTCTGTTATAATTTCAGACTGTATTATACAATAAATATGCTACAATCCGCAAATGAAAATAGTGTTAATTAGAAGCGTAATTAGTAAGCGAAAAAGAATATCCTTTCATTAACCATAAATCTGTTTATATTCCTGATGAACTAGTGCCCAGGCTACGAAGGCCTGAATAAAAATCGTAAGGATTCAAACGATCGTAAAAACAAGAATAACAGAATAAGCGAGATATAGCTTCAGCACAGAAAAGATGACGAAAAAGAAGAAGAAGGAGAAGAAGAAGAAGAAAAAGATGAAGAAGAAGAGAGAGAACGATGAAAAAGGGGGAAGAGTAACGGAGATAGAAAAAAAGCCAGAGAGCTCAAGAGAAAGAAAGAGAGAAAGAAGAAAAGAACAAGGAGGACCGGTCCGAGGTCTCGTAACATGCAATCTTCACCCATTGAAGACGCGCTGGGAAACTGCACGGTTATTATGCCTCTCAATGGGGATAGGAGACGAGGAGGAGGCCGGCAGGAGGAAAGGAAAGGAGGGGGCAAGAAAGTAAGAGAGAGAGAGACGAAGCAAGAATGTCGAACCTGGGTTTGTACACACACACGCACACACACACACACACACATATATATATACTCGCGCAGTGGAAAGAGGATCGAGAGTCGCGACTCGAAAGCGTCATGCAGGCTCGAGCGCGGGTAAGTTATATACCATTCTTCAAAAGCTTATAGGTCGCGATTGCGCGCCGCACGCGATATTGCGGAGGGACCGCAGAGAAGACTTTGACCAAAGTCCACGGTGCATTGACTGGGGTATACGCGGCGGCGCGACCGAGCTCTTCGGGAATATAAAGGAACAGCAGCCGCAACACTGCAGTCTCTGTGCACAGTTCCGATGCTCGGAACATCTTTCGAGTGTGTAGATTCGCCGCGCGACATAAAAATACAATGGAAATATTATTTTGAGCGCGAGCTTACATTTAAAGTTCAAGCGGTGCTCGCAAGATTAGAACTTCGCGACAATTTATACATTCATCGATTCAGTTCGCAACAATTAAAATTTCAACTATTTCCCATTTATCTAATATACCACCGCAATAAAAGAGACTCGAGTCATAAATGTAATTCCACAAAATAGCCAGGTAAAACCGAATCTTGACGGGGAAAAAAAGAACGTAGCCCTGCGCAATTCCACCGCGTATATCCTCGAGCGATGCAGTCGCACTTTTAGCAATGACACGCGCCCAAACAAGCCTAGCCTTTCTTCATCACCGGGATATAAGCCTAAGCAGCCGAGCCAGCCGAGCCATCAGATTCAACAGCAGCAGCCAACGAGGATTTCTTTGCAAGCGGCAATAACTGTGCACAACTGCGACTCTGTGACTAATTCCCGGGCGCGCGCGCGCCACCGAGAGACTCGTCGGCACGATAAAAGCAAACATCTCTCGAGCCTTGAGACATGGTCATGAGACACCTGCTGCATGGACCTCGTATCCGCGAGTTTCCACTGTCCGTGGCGCACCGTTACACCAACCAACTCTTCTTCCTCCTCTTCTTCGCTCTGCTCTCTCTCTCTCTCTCGCTCTGTGTCTCGTTCTCGCTCCATCGTACGTCGCGTCGCGTAAGACAGGATGCTGACAACTCGATTATCGAAGCAACTTGGTGTGCGTACGCCTCCATTCGCTGGGAGGGGGCCGACGAGCCAATGCTCTCTTCTCTCTCCTGCAGCGTCGAGTCTATACATGCACAAAAGTCTTGTTTGATACAGTTTCGCACTGCAGTGTGTGTTGTTGCAGCGGAATGTCGTGTGTCCACGAGAGATACCGACACCTTCGCCTGCGGTGATCGCGCCTGCAGCACACCAATGCACGGGGAGAAACTCTGCTATGGGAGGATCGACGTGCAGACGGAGATTCGTCAGTGTATATGCAGAAGAAGAAGTAGAAGAAGAAGGAGAAGAAAGAGGAGTGAGAGAGAAAGACGAAAAGAGTATAAGGAGAGGAGGAGGAGGGCGAGAGCACGCGCTGCGAATTGCTCGCGATTATTGATTCAATTGAGCGGACGCCGATCCGAATTGTCAGCGATGTCTTTGCTGGCTGCTTTCAATTGTTTCGGTAGTATGTAAGAGATGCGAGAGAAAGAGAGTGAGAGAGCATTCGTTGTGTGTGTGTGTGTGTGTGTGTGTGTGTGTGTGAGTGTCCTTGCTGACGTATTGAGAATTGATATAAAAATATATAATTGTAGGTAACTGACGTCGATGCCGATTTGTATCGGCTAATCGATGAATCGTTAATGCTCGACTAGTTGTCGCTTCCCAGTACATTTCGTCGATCTCATTGATTATCGCTCAACTGCATCAAATCAAAATTCAATATCAATAACTCACATTATCATTTAGATTTTCTAACAATACTCAATATTAAGAAATCAATTATTCAACTTCTGAATGGACACGCATATAAGTTTTTTAAGTTATCTCGATTGATTAAGCTCGATACGATCGATCGATTTCGATTTTCCGTCCAGTATATACGAAGGACGGTGGCGGCACAGCTGCAGACACAGCGGACACACAGACAGAGAAAGAGAGAGAGAGAGAGCAGCTCTTCGCGCGACTGTCCGAATAAGACAGAGCGAGCGAAAGAAAGAAACATCGTCTCTCGGCATTGAATTCCGGGCCTATACGAGCGCCTCCCTCATCAACCTCAATTAAAGCTCCAGCGTCTCGCACTTGCGCGCGCGCTCGCTCTCTTGCCTTCGCACCCGAGGCGCTTCGACACAACACAGCAATATACGTGTAATCGCACGCACACGTTAACTAAGAGCCTCGTATACACATCTACAAGAGCTTGGTAACTTTTCGCGGAATCGTATTAAATTTACAGTTTTTAAAAATATTGTCGTTTGTTGAGCGTATCAGTTTTTACTTAACGTTGAGGATTTTATTGCATGAAAATTTTTTAATTTGGGTTATTGCGACGTTAGCTATATTTTAAGTGACGACTTAACGATTTGCGTAATTGTTGCGTACGTAAAGTAAATTAAAATCAAATAGATCAGAAAGATTTGTACATCATATGTAATGTATCATCTGCAATATGGTGTACACATAAATATTAAACTGAATCTATCGCATCATTCATGCAACTCGCGAGAATTAGCATTTTGCGCAGAAAAAAAAAATCAACACTTTTTAAAGGCACTTCTTCATGGGACGAAGAACGAGCCTACGTGTGATTTCTTCGAGTCAAGTCGTTGCGTATTATTGGTCCACTGGGAGTATTAGGAAAAGAAAGAGCCGCAGGCATTATGTTCCTCCTCCTTTTCTGCTGCATCTCATCGACGCGATCACGTGTCGTGCCACAAAGACGACTCAAAGACGTCTTCCATTCTGCTTTATACCGAGAAGCATTCATTCGGTTTATGAAAAAAAATTCAAGTCCTCTATATATTATTTTTATAACGTATATGTACTTCTTTTTTTGCTCGAGACTTGTTTATGTGAAAAATGGCGTTAATTTATAAACATTCTTTTATATTTATTATGAATTTGATGTTACATGCTAATTAAGTATATACATTATGAATTTATGCATTTCATTAATTACATTTTGTGAGATTAATTCGACCACATTCATTCACAGACAATAGTAGTTTTTATTTCGAGAGCAGTATTCTCGAAAATATAAATTTACAGTCTGGGAACAGAAGCAGCATTTCAAATTGAAGCAAGAAAAGAAAGCCATTAAAGAGACATAAATTTTTTTCACACAAGAAAAGAAATTAGCCAGCAAAAACTTTGAAAATGGTAAAGGTTGACATGTGCTAACCGTGCCACCATACCACACTCGTCGTACAAAAACGGTTCTTTTTTCATCGAACTCCAAGCTCTAGCAGCAGAGACACGTGAAATTCATTGCTCGAAAGTATAACGAGCCGTGAAAGTGTTACGAGCTTTCAAAGTATCGTTTTTCCCTCCTCCTTAATCTAATCATCTCTCCGGCTCAGTCTCTTGACTCTCATCTCTCAAGAGTCTCTCTGTCTCACATCTCTGCACATCCGACTCTTTTTCTCCGCCGAAAGCTTTCCCGCACGACAAAAACCAAAAAAAGGCGCATCGCGGCTCGCAGAGACTCAAAGAGAGTCACGGAGCAGAATGAAAAAGAAAAATAGAAAGACGATTATACCATCCTTAAGGACATGCGGAAATGGAACAAAAGAGAAGATAAGAGAGCATTCGAGGTATCGGCCTTTCACGCGAGCATCAAGAGCCTGCAGGGCACAGAGTCAAAGGTCATTGAAAACAAAACTGTCAAAGCCGGCTCGCACGCAGCAGTATGGGAAAGGCTGCACTCACGGTCAACGGCCCAACGGCACCTCCTCTTTTATCCACTCCAGATACAAAGAGCGATCGCGTCGTGCGAAGCTCGGTATCACCTCGTCGCGCGGGAGCGCGCGTGTGCCCGTAAATATCACTTGCGGATTAAGCTCGAGGCTCGAATGGTCGCGTATCTCGATGTTAAAAAAAGCCGCCGAGTGATGAGAAGTGGGGGAGAGAGAGGGAAAAAAAAGAAAGAAAGAGAGGAACATTGCAGCTATACGCGCCGCCTTTGAAAAGTGATCGGCTCAATGAGCGAGGGAGAGAAGCTCGCGGGGGCTTTGAACTTCGGGGGGCCTCCTCCTCCTTCTCCGCTCAGAGAGAGAGAGAGAGAGAGAGAGAGGAAAAAGGGTCTGTCGATCTCTCGTGCGCGTGTCCGACTTCCGGTTCTCTAGAGAAAGAGAGGCAGCAACGACGGCCTCGTCCGGCTACGATCCTATAAAGAACCGCTCTTGTGATGTGTGTACATATACGTGTATACCGCGTGCGCGTTTAGCGAATCGAACGCCCTCGCACGTATATACATGTGTGCGAGCTTAATGGCTTGTTTACAGAGGCCCTCTTTTTATTGTGGATAAGCCCAGCGGCAAGGCATCGATTATGTGTGTGCCCGGTCCTTATAGTTGATGATGGAGAGGGGCTCTCCATGTGCAGTTATTTTTGGGACCGAACGGCTTTCACGCGTGATCTGAGGAGACTTATTTTTGAACTACTACGATGATGCTTGTTGTTGCGATCGTTTGCGATCGTTTGCACTACAGCGGAATATGATTTTTCCAAACGCTGTATCAAAAGGTGCTATCGTGAGATCGTCGTCGCTAGTCTAAAAACAATGATGTCGACGTTTCATATAACGCTCCGCAGAAATCGTTCACTTTAAAATCCAGCATCATCCATCGACCAAAGGCGGAGGAAACAAAGTTTCGCTTCCTTTGAATTTCAATGAATGTCGCTCAACCGTCTGGCCGATTCGCCAGATTTTTGTGCGCAAGGACCAAAGAAAAGCAGAGAGCAGAGCGAATTTCAGTAGGGGAGACAGAGAGAGAGAAAAGGTGCGAGTGAGCTCGTGTTACAAGTGCGGCGCGCGCTCGTCTGTCGCTTTGCCTCGCGAATCCTTTGAAATGAAAATGACTTTGAGGCGCGATGCGTCGCGCGCATACATGTGCGTATGTGCGGTGTTATATATCGAGAAGGGAAAGGTCCTGGTTGGGCCTGCGGCCGCCGCGCGTCGGTTACGCAAGACTCCGAGACACGAAACGGACCCGCGGGTGTCGAGTTCGGTCCCAGAGTCTCCCGAGAGGTTTACGCGCTATGCGTGTGGCTGGGCTGAAGCTGATGAAAGCCGCGAGCTGGGCCCTTTTGCACTGCACCGGGGGACTTTTTTGCGTCGAACCTTGCTTCGACACTTACTTTGTTGTCTTCTGAGTGA
The DNA here is from genome assembly GCA_900490015.1 of Megastigmus stigmatizans. Classification (NCBI taxonomy): domain Eukaryota; kingdom Metazoa; phylum Arthropoda; class Insecta; order Hymenoptera; family Megastigmidae; genus Megastigmus; species Megastigmus stigmatizans. The sequence continues at coordinate 17,983 of UELV01057450.1, forward strand.
AGGTTTCGAGGTTGTTTTTAACAGAAATAATTATATGTTGAAATTAGAATAATGCCTGTTCAGTTGGTAATGTGCATTTATTATGTAACGAAATATCGAAAAATAAAATACGTAGACGATCGAAGTTTTGCAAAAGGTCCGAAAGATAAATAATAAAAGTTTATTACTCGTTCCGTATTCTTCGTGTTATATTTTAAGTACGCAATCTGTCATTCTTCAAACTGCCCGGATTCCCAACAATGTAGCAAGAGCATTAATTAATTCAAATACCGATACCCGACTCCCAACAAGTGTAGAAGAGGCGACAGCGGCGACTTATGAGGCCGTTCGGGAATCACATTGCCGCCGCGGCCGTGGCGATACCGCAGAAAGTCCCTCGGACGCATTCTTCGTGCGGCTGCGGCTACGAAGACAGCGGTGGCGATCGAGGGACGAAAAAGTTCTGCTGCAGCGCGCGCGCGGAACCGAGAGGGAAGGATCGCCTTTGACACTTATCCGCTCGGGCATGGCATCGCTCGTGTGAAACGAGAATCCGCATTACGATCGAAATTCCTCGGTACTCCGCAAGCGCTATGCAATTCCTTCTTATTATTCGTCGACACTCCAGGCTTTGCGTCCTGCGCGCTATCGTCAAAGTATCGGATTTTATATATAATTACGATGATCGGTATGGACGGATGGAAATTCTGAGGGCGCGATTTTTTTTTTGTTGGGGTCCGCGAGAGTGTCTGGTTGCGCGTAATTGCATCGCGCGGGATAAGATAATTTTTCGTGAAAACGCGATATCTCGTATATATAAAGAAACTCGATATTTTCCCGTTGCGCATAAAGCAACCATTAAAAACAGGTATGCATTTATATAGGTAGTCCTGAAGCCCGCCGATTTCAATTTACAAGCAATTTTCTACGCACATACTCCTTGTGTGTTCTTTTTGTAGGCCATCGGAGGGAAAAATGCTATTGGCTCATAGTTCGTATTTCCGTCCGACGATCGATAATCACTGCCCCAAATAAAGAAAAAGTTCCCCGTCATCAATAGATCATTTATTTTGACACAATCGGAATGCCATTTCCTAGTTTCCGGTTTACATATCTAATGATTTTAGCATAATGCAAAGGATGCACACGCATCATCAGGTACGATAAGAAAGGGGGGAGAACAAACTGGTTCTGGATCAGCGGAAGTTGGATTAAAATCAGTGTCTGAAAAGGCTCGATCCAGTTAAGCTACTCGCCAGGCAAAATAAAGCGTTACGAGTATAGTAAAGGACGCGCGAGCGAAAAAATTGAGTCACATCACCTGCAGGTGGCGCAGCTATAAGTGTATACGAGGCAAGAAACTCACATGACGCAGGAAACCACCAGAAATTGTTTTCTTTACATAAAAAGCCCAATCGACCTTCGTATGAACGGTGCTCAAGCTGTCTACGTTAAAAATCCATATGGCCTTTTTAATAATACACGCCTTCTATTTGGAAAGATAAATTCTAAAGAAAGAACAACAAACTTAATCGAAGCCAATATGCATTGCATAATTCCCAATACATTTTAACAATTTTCGATTACCGATAATAATGAATCGGAATGAGCTCGGCAGAAATCGGTTTGAAATCGAAGCGGAGTATAGCTAGTAATCGGACTAACGTAAAATTCGCATATATATAATACAACGAACACTCGATATTTATGCTGGTGCTGCTGCAATGAGCTGGAGCGCACTGCAGCGTTCGTAAGTAATTTCCGAGCAAATTACAAAGTGCTTCAAGCAGCCGTTTATATGCAAATTGGAATTTCTCTCTCAGCGAGCCAACTTCTCCCCTCCTCCCCGTCGTAATTTTCAATATCATCTTCTATTGGAGAAGGGAACGGTTAATAAAATCATGGACGAGCGAGCGAGGAATCGAATTTCCACCGACACATCGCTATGTACGAGTATATCGAGATAGCGCAGCTATATATCCAGCGTCATTACTTTTCTAATAGCTACTTAGTTACAGCTTCTTCTATTTGCGTTTGGCCTTATCGATGCAGCATCAGAAACTCAAATGCTGGTAGCGACAGTTCACTTTACCATATGGAGTGCCAGTGTCGTTATAATCAAAGCTTTGAGATTGCTAAATATTATACTTATAAAGCACTGAAAAATTCCATCGTCCAGAAATCCATTATATTCGAGCCAAATTCTGAAAAAATGTTTGCACCTTCCTCGGCAACTCGTCTATACAGCTATGGGTAAGTCGGATGCGCGCCAAGTCGATCTCTTGTTGCAGTGTTTGAGAGAGCATCGCTGTACCTCTGAGGCAGCTCGTGAAATCGGGACTACTCCCCCTCTCTTCTCTCTCTCTCTCTCTTTCTCTCTCTCTCTCGCGCGTTCTTTGGGTCGCGCCAGGTTGTATGAATGAATGAATGAATACAGTGAGCCACCCCCGTTAAACCTTCGCTCCGGGGTGCCGTTCTGTGTGCAAGCCCCCCCCCCCTTCTCTCTGCCTCTCTCTCTCTCTCTCTCTTTCTCTCTCTTCCTTTCTCCAAAGGCAAAGGCGAGCTGAATTCCGCGGCCAGGATTCACTGCTTCTGCTAATGCTACGTTGCCAAGTCTATGCCCTGGCTCTCTTCTTCTTCTTCTTCTTGCCTCTGCTTCTCTGCAGTGTGTCTTTCTTTGCCGATTCACTGCGGCTTCTTCCCTTCGCGCGAGACTCTGGATTTTCGCCTCGAGGAATTTTTCGACTCTTTCGGCTGTATATATAGTGTTCGATTTCATTCGTGCAATTTTTGTCGGCTACTCGCATGTGAAATTTTACGAGAGCGCGCGTGTATGATTATTGCGGTCGCTCGTTATATTAAAATTAGCAGGATCGTGGCTTTAATGGTATTCTGTGGGAATACGGCGAGATGCAGGATTTCGCGATGCAAATTTTGGCTATTATTTAATTTTCGTATGATTTAGTTGGATTCGCGTTGAAATTATTTTAATCGGAGAAAATTTAAATATAATTGCATTCTTATACATCGTGGGCATTATTTTTTGATAAATTTATCTTCCTGTTTAAAATGCAGACTGTGTGCTATTTGCATTTTTAAACAAGTCCATTATTATCATTTTGAAATTACAAAGAAGAAACTTGGTCACACTAACAATGGCTCTAAACACTTCTTACGTTGCAGTAAAAAATGGCACACTAAAAATTGCTCAACGCTTTCACAAGCAAACTGAACCTTCCACTGCATTACGTCACATTATTCAATAAAAGAAAAAGAAAACACCAACTCCATAAAAAACCAAAATATCCAAAATAGAAAGTCACGAAAGAGTTGCAATAGACTATCAACAATAGTTAAGGTACTACTAACGAACCCAAAGATCGGAATGCAACTCTACCCCGGAATTTCACGGATGCCATTGAACCGCCTGAAAAATCCACGTCCTCCTCGTGTCTGTCCGAAGCCTACGTATGTAGGCCAATAAAACGCCAATAATAAGCTCGTCGCGCATCTCCGTGAAATTTACAATCTTGCGAAAGGTCCAACCCCTGTCCGACTGGTCGTCGTCGCGGTATATGCAAATGAAAGGATCATGCGTATATATATACGCGGCGTCGAGAAGATATTTTATAGAAAAGGAAGAAGCAGAGACACGCAGGTACACCGGATCCGAGTCATACTAAACTGGCTCGTGTAAAGACGTTTCATCGTTTCATTTCGTTTTCTTCGTTTCAGTACAAGGTGCTTCTTCACGAGTCCCGCCATTTAAAGTTAAATAAACCAGTGTTAAATCGTTCCGCGGAATTCGACATTTTCATCTGGTTACCGATAGTGAATCTATATATCGCTTTACAGAACTGGAATTACAGGTTCGAATGTGTATCACGATAAATGGTTTAATATTAAACATACCATTTTTTTTAGATTTTGAATAGTAATGGAAGCAGCTTTAAAATAAGTTATTCCAATGCTCCAACTTTCGCTTTACTTTAAACAACGTCTCTTTTTTTTTCCACGCCTACCTTTAAAAGAAAACTCACAAATCAAGTCCAATAATCACCCGCCAGATCTAAACGAACCAGCAGCTGTTTACACTGTGTCAGAATCGCAAGGGGTCGACTGGCGTACGCCTTCGGGTACTAAAGTTAGCGGGGGGCTTAGAGAGATATTCGGCTATATACACGCACACCGTATCATTTCATTAGGCCATTAAACAATCAGAGCTACTGCTTATAGCCCCTGTCTCTCTACGTGTGATATACACATATACAGCACACGAAATGCACACGCGGGCTACGCTCGTGTATAGAATATGATGGAAGGAGCTACGTGTGCTCGTGTGTCCCATGTAATTTATATTGCATTGCATATCGAGAGCAGTGAAACGTGTGATGTTTAGAAGAGTTGGTGTGTATAGCCACTTGTTGCGCTTATGTCTGAACCTAAAGAGCTCGGGCATTTCTGGTTTGGCGAGTATATGTATTTGGTTGAGTGGCAACATCCTTTCATGTTTTGCTTTTTTTTCGTTTATAACGAGTTTTTAATTGTCTCGTGCGGTCCATTGTGTATGTACAACCCATTCTCTTCGGATGCGTGAATAGCACTATACGTGGTAAAAGTGCGATTGCAGCGACAATTATGCTGATATAGGAATTAATTGACGATGTAAAGTTTTTTTTTTTACTACCTTTTGTTGCCGGTTCATCGCACTAACGTCTTAATACTTCTTTTCTCATATGGGAGAATTAAGTTTTTTTTTCCCTCGATTTATACCTTCGACTTTCGGGTGCTTTATTTTTCAAAGCCCATTAAGCGCATGTTACCTTATAATTGTACACCGATGGCTGTGGATTTTACGAGCGTCGACGTAAAAAGTTAATAAGCACGGCTCGAGGTATGGTATAAGAGAGAGAGATTCTCTTCCCCTTGATTCAGGATTATTAAACACTCATTAAGAGGTTCGGCCATCAATCGCGAAACATCCAACGCACTTCCTAGAACCACCGTATCATTTTTTCCTTTTGAACCGCGCTCATCATCATGAATCAATCAGACGCACATCGCAATGAGCAGCTCAACATGAGTTCCATACACAACGCTGATATGACGGACGAAGCGTCGCGTGGACGTTCCCACGAGCCGCGAGTCTCGTTCCTCGTATACAATATATACTCGCTGATCACCCAAGATGGAATGTATTGTGGACTGGGGGCTCGATAGCCTCTTGTGGGTCAACATCACTTGAACCAATCTTCGACGACAGTTGGTCCAGTATTCGTCGATGACGCATATGTGTCGCGAATGTCCATTGACTTATAGATGTATATTTTTTTTAGTGCCATAGATATACGCACAGCTGCTAATTTGCTGTGAAGATTTCGTTGGTACTTGATTTCGGTTAAAACAAAATGCTAAGAGCTTTGAAACTAATTATCTAGTTTTATACATTGGTTCAAGAATAGTATGTCAACCCTTCATAGCTTTGCCTATCAGGGAGTGCACTTTTATGTATCAAGAGAAGCAAAACTGTGAAGTCATCGCCAAGCCGAGTTTAATGAATTCACGCTCTAGTTTTAAATAATGGATAGTCGACGTAATTTATGAAACATGCTTAAATTGTTCGGCTAAGGCATTAATATCAAACGCTATACCTTTCTACAATTATCGTGTCTCCGAAGATGATTCTTTTATTTTCGAGCTCAAATGCGATAAAATATTGTGGACGGTTCTTTGATCAATACCGCGTGTTGTCTAACCCAACGTCAGATGTTGGTTTCAATTTTATTATTTTTTTTAAGTATTTAACAGATAAAACCTTTATTTTTCGGTTCCAAAACTGAACTTTCTAATTTCATCCACGATCATACCCACCACAATGCAACATATGATGATCGCAAATATTTTACAAATATTTCCTTACATCAGAATTCATCGCTACACAACGAATAATAACATTTTCAGATCTCCCATTAGAAATTGCATTCTTCAGACGGTGTGATTTAAGATTGATTTAGGACACCAAGTGTCTGTACGAGCCACGCGTCGATGTGTGTTTTTTTCTTCCTCTCCCTCTCTTTCTGCGCTTTACACACACACACACACACACACACACACACACACACCACGTGATGACATAGGCGTTACGCTTCTTTCTGCGGCAAGATGATTCAAATTTTTATTGTTGCTACAGCAGTAAGTATTAGCAGCAGCAGCAGCCTCTGCTCTCCTTCGTCTGCTTCTCCATCATTTCTTCTTCGCTTGCCTCGCGCGCTCTTCAATAGCTCGTGCTGCCCGCCGTGTGTGACTTATGGCTACTTAGGATCATATGTTACAATACACGTACACGAAGCATGATCTCGTTTGATTGTGCGACTCTCTCTCTCTCTCTCTCTCTCTCTCTCTCTCTCTCTCTCTCTCTCTCTCGGCGTCCTTTTCGATGTCTATTTTCGTTGATGAGGGAGAGAATTTACGTGACTAACTGCTTTGTGTTGAGCCGATGCGTCGAACGAGTTGTTTTCGTAATGTAAAATTGCTTCGCGACTCCGAAACTGTTCCATATCATCCTCATCTTTCTACGCAACTCTCGTCCTTCTCCATTTTTTAATAGATACATACAATTATAGGTGATACAGTATTTTCATAAACAATTGATTATCCATTAGCTGATAAATGTTGTTGAATCCCGTTAATTTTTATTCGCATCGACTATAAAATAATCTCACGTTATCAAAGACTCACGATGTGCACTGCTCGTTAAAATCGCACCAGTGCATAAATCCAAACTCCCATCTCAATTACTTGAGCAACAAACCACTTCATTACGCGGACACACAGTAAAAGACCATTTCAACTGGTGGACAGACGCATTTCCACCCAGCAACATCTTTATATATGTACATATATATATATATATATATATAAATACATATCCACATGCATTCTGGATGAGAAAAAGGAAGAGCAACAAAGCTCACGAGTAGTCTGTTTCACGACCAGGGAGCGAGTCTTGAGCACTTATAGTATCGCGATCGTGACTTATCGCGGCGACTGCGACTTTAACAGCTGATCGCTGGTCAACGCATACACACACACACGCACACGAACACACACATATACACACACACACACGGAGCGCCAATTGAGTTATCACTGCGTGTCCAGACTGTGCGCGTGCAAGCGGTGCCACGGACAATCATGGTCGCGAACGATACGTTTTACCTTACGCTCTGCGCTCTCTTTACATGTTAATATAATTTCTTTTTCCTTGCCCCCTTTTTTTCTTTTGCACTCGGCACGTCGCTCGTGCGCAAAGGTCCTTCCTCTAGACGTTTTAATTTTGCTATGCTATAAAGAATATAGCGCGTTTTTTTTTATAAGATGTACACATAAGAATTAAACTGATGCGTTTCTTTTATAGTTAATGAACAGTAAGAATTTTAAATAATTATATATATATATATGTATATCTGTACTGAATGTGTCCAGCAGTAAACTAATACTTTCGAATCGGTCCATTAATCATTTCATAGTGCATTCATTCTAATGAATGTTTATTGAGTTTTAATAGGAACCAATAGATATAATTTATACGCAGAATGATCTAACTGTCCAATGAATACAAATGGATTTGAATATAAGCTTTCGCGAAATCATAAATTACACGATCGTAGGCAGCTGTGCATGAGAAATTTTTCGTATCGTGAATAAGAGATATACACGAGCGGATCAATTTAATCATCGAGTTCACTTTAAAGGTTTGATCTCATTTTTTTTCGCAAGAAATAATTATAATACATAAGTTGTATACAGCGCGGCAAAAAGTGTGTTTCGCCAGAGTGCTAAAGCCGGAGCCGTTACGTTTTAATAAACGTCCACCATATATCACCGCTCGATACTAGTAATAAGCAAATCCAAAGAAATAAATCTCCGGCGCTCTATAAAAAGTTACACGGAATAAAAAAGAAACTCTACCTAATGTACAAAAAAAAAGAAATATCCAGCTCAACTATATAATGATATTTTTCGCTGAGAAACGCAGCAGTAGGTAGCTGTTTTGCGCTGTGCGCGCATCGAAGAAAACATTCGATCGTTGCCTCCTCGTCCTTTCTTTATACATATATACATTCACCGAGGTTATGGACTTCGATTCGGTCTTACGCTTAACGCTTGGCTGACCACCGCTCCTCGCGCACATATACACGTACAGATATATATACATGCACAGCTATGTGCGCCTTTCCTCGCGACTGACTCTACACCCGGCCCAACAGTAGCTGCAGCACTACAAGCGCATAGTATATGTACGCGGAGAAAGGAGAGAGAGAGAGAGAGAGGCCGAGACACAGAGCAGAACTAAAGCCTGAGCCCGGGTGACGTGTACGGCGCGAATAATGCACGAGTACCGATGATGGACTGATTAAGAGCAGCTTTTCACGATTCCTTTTTCTTTTTTTTTTCCTTTTGGTTTATTATCGTATATCGGTATACGATGTTGATTCGATGGCTTTTTCTAGATGTATCGAATGTAGCTGCGGTTTTGTTTTCTAATTTTGCAATGGCTGGATTGCACAATAGTGTTCTTAACGATTTCCGCGCGATATTTATTCGAAAATATAGTGCGACACATTTTTTTTTGTTAACGCGCGATATTATTAATGAATCACGATCACTGAACTTTTATGTAAATTTCACGCGAATAATAAAAAAAGGTGGAACTTTCATGTTTCACAAAGTATAACGTTCTTGTGTAATGTTTATACTATTAATTAATGACATGCAGTGCCAACTTATGCAAAGCACACGATTAGACATAGCTTGTATCCGAGCACAAGTTCTGACAAGTCAATATACCAGTAGCTTGCGCTAAATGCTTATCAATAAATACTGTGTTCTAAACGACGTCAAAGAAATACGGAGCTCACATAAAAGACGAATAAAAATAGATCTGACATTTCCATTAGAAAATCATTTCAAATATAGAACTGGAAAGAAAAAAAGAAACACAGCAATTCATTTATTTCATATTCTCCGCAACAACAGTTATTAAACATATAGCATGAGCGAGTCATTATCGTTTTTCATCCATCGCCAAGACGCGCACGGACCGTAATCGAGGACGCGCGGGCAAAAGCTTCAATCGTCCCGACAACGACGATGACGAAGTTGCGCAGAGATAAACGTGCCTCTCGGAGAGAGTTTTTTTTTCGAAACTTTGGTCATTGCTTTACCGCTACAGGGTCTCCTCGACGCGTCCCTGCTCCTTCTCGCAAACGTACAATTAGCGTTTTATATGTGCGCTCGCGTGCCGCAGGAGAGGGAGAGAGAGAGAGAGAGAGAGAGAGAGAGAGAGAGAGGACGTTGGCATTTTTCTTGTCTTCGCCCCGACGATGGATTATGGGTCTTTCACCCGCGAGCGAGGCCGCGCAACGATTCTGCAGGAGACTGTTTTGCCACATCGCGGCCAAGTCTGTTTTGTTCGCCGTCGCGGCTAATGGATTTTTTCAATCCAACTTCATGTTTCTGCTTAAACAGGCAAATTTGTCTTTATCGCGGTAGACGGTGTAAAAATTCTGTGCTCGTCACGATAGCAATGATGTACAAAGTGTGTCGACCAAGTTCAAATTGATGACTAATCTAGAAATTCCCAGAAGATATAAGAGTTAAAAAAATATACGATGATCTATTGCAAGAAAAATGATGCTTTGAAATCGGAGCGGGCGCGAAAACAAAATTCCCGATGTCTCGGTCGATTGTATCAGAGTCGAGTGATAAACAATCGATAGACTAAGCCACTCGTATCGTTCGCTAAAGCGACAGATTGGTCTAATTTTAAAAATCGCAGTATCAGAAAATACTCGATGTACGAGGAAAGGAATATTCTAGCAAATGCGTCGTTTCTCCAGTGTTAACATTTTTCTTTTAATTACCAATATGGGTTAGGTCTTAGACTTGTGATTTTTACCAAAACAGTTATAGCAACAGTAATTAATCAGAAAACAACTTAGTAAGCGAAAGTAAAACAAACCGATCGACGTGGACTTCCAAAATATCCCACGTATCCAATCGTATTTAAAGATATCCTCATAACTCCCGAGCCTCGAAACGGCATCAGTTTTAGTGCTGTCAGTGTTCATATACATTCCCCTCCCGCCCACCCATTGTGTATTATTTTCCGCTCGCGATGGCTTCCGCGGCGAGCAACAGCAGCAGCAGCATTGGCCTGAATTCCGCAGTGTGCGCCGCGGCAGAGCGCGGGTGAACCGATCTTATTAAAGGCCTAATTAACCGTTTAACAAGATATATTTAACCCACGGCGCGCACAAGTCCGGGAGATCCGCGAAAATAAACAGATAGCGGGAATGGCGCGGTGCGTCTAGACGCGTCTGTTACATGGAACGGAGAGTCCTGTTAGTTCTTCTGTGTCTTGGGTGGGGGAGGAGGTCGCGAAGATGCGCTTTACGAGCTAGTGTATAAGAGTTGACCCTTTTGTTTGTACGCTGCGGTTGGAGCTGCGCGATGGTTTTGCACCGATATGATAATTTTTTTTTTTTTTTAAGGGAATACGGACAGTTGCTCGAGACGAAAGATTGCACAAGAGATAAAGAGGCGCCTTGAATTTAGTCAAAGACAAACATATTAAAGTCTGCTTTTTACTGTAAGAATTATGAGTATATGTATGAATAAGCAAATATGTGCAGGAGACGAATTTAAGCTTTACCCAGAGATAAATTTTCAATTGAAATGTGATTTGCATTTGCTTCAAATGCACTTCTAAATCAAAAACATGTGCGCTACTTTTTGCGCGCGAAGGTCTGTACTTGATAAAATCATTTTACGAGGCTGGACAAAATCTAGTTTCATCCAGAATAGAGTTTAAAAAACTAGCTAATTCACTACCAGGGCTATTATATTGGTTTCAATACAGCCGTTATATATACACAATGATGGGTATTTCTGCGTAAAAGAATTTTAATGCCGCTCTATGCTTATTTTTACATGTAGTACTAAGTTCAATTTATATTTTTCATGCTGTACTTATTTACATGACAGATACTCAAAGACTTGATAAATATTTATATTTTTTAACCATACGAGGCTACTATGTATTTGATCACAAAATAAGCTTTGATATTTCTTGGAAAAATATTTAAACTTGTACTTTATATAATATTATTAAAAATAATAGCCAAATTATTTTTATTAAATAAATAAATTATCAAAAATTAATCATTCATAGAGGATACAGTGCTAACTATAAAACCTATAAGAAATAATTGCGACATACATACTAAAATTAAAATGGCAATACATCAGCGTTTGTATTAATTTATTGATTTTTTTCAAGCTGTATTGAAACGGTACTCTTACGTTTCTCGTATCATTATTGGCCCTGTTATCAAATAATAAATGCTTATCAGATACACTCAAGTTTCTTATCAGCATTAAAATTACGCTTTTCTTCACAATATCCGTCGCGATAAACCAAATTAAAGCTTTGTTGTCGCTAGCTGGTAGCGTACACTTATGACGTATCATATAGATTTACACTTCTTAGGAATGTACTGCATTGTTTTTGAATTTTTTTTACTATTCGCATACCCGACAATAATTAAACTTTTTAAATTGAAGTTGAAGTTGAAAATTAAACCAACTTGTATGTGGTTTCTTGTTATTTTAAGTGCTTATACAGTTTGCTTTCATTTGGGAATAATTGCAGATGAATAATTATCATGACTCGTACAATATAAATACAATTTTGGAGCATCAAAATAGCATGACGAGCTAATTTTTCACGCGAATACACTTTTTATGATATTTTTATATTTAAAAAAGTTTATTGAATATGACTCGAATAAATTTTAACTTCAATCGTAGTAAAAATTTAATTCTAGTATGTACTTGGAACAACAACACATCAACAATACATCATTTTACAGGAATCAATTTCAAGATAAAACTTGAATTGTCCCAATTCGTCATCATCAAGATTGCACATTTTTATCGAGTTTATGAATGACTATTTTCGTTTTATATTTAGAACATCAATAAATGTAACTAGTTCAATAATTTTATTTTTCTGTATATATTAGATCTTAAACAATTTTCATACGCAATTTTCTCCGATTGGCATTGATTGCAATGTAAATGTACAGACTTTAAGCACTTTAACAAGTTTGCCTCTTCTTTTATATACAGCATATCGCCCCCCCCCCCTCCAAATAAGTAAAACAGAAACGTTACCTCTTTCTTCGATGACGTCGGCGAGTGCCGAGGCCACCAGCAGCAGCAGCAACAGCGGCAACAGGTAGCGGGTCCCCGTGGCTCGCATCGCGACTCTGGGTGTCTTGCAAGCGCTGCAGCGGCGCCGCTCGAGAGAGCGAGAGAGAATTCAACCTCCCCGAAAACTCTCACGATCTCGCCGCCGACGTTGGCCGTCGGTTGTTACAAGGCATATCCACGTAACGCACTCACAGCTCCAATTTTTCCTTATTCCTCCTATTAGCCAACGGATGTACTATCAAAATCTAATGGTAACAAACACACTTCTGGGTCGCACTGTCGTTAACTCTTTACACTGGTGTTTATTGCGGTAATAAGGCGGAGGTGAGCGAAGGACCACCTGTTGAGTGTCACGCGATATTCACGATTCTTATGATGGCTGTACGCTGCACGTGCGTATTCGGAGCCGTTGCCGTTTCTCCATCGGACTCTCTCTCTCTCTCTCTCTTCCTCCCACTCTTTCTCTCTCTCTCTTTCTCTGTTTCGGAGGAAGGCCCAAAGAAACCAAGCTGCTGAATCCTTGTGCCCCGAGTTCGTAGTTCTATATAGTTACGGCAGGAGAGTTCAGAGTTTTTCTTGCAGCCTCTCTCCTTTCTCTCTCTCTCTCTCTCTAGCGATGTAGTGGGAGAGGGAACGAAGGGGTTAATAAAAAACCTGATGCCGTGAGCTCGGTCGACTTCTTTTGTTTACCTTTCACCGAGAGACGGCCCCGGCGATTAATAGCTCCGAGTCACTTCCGTTTCCAATTTTTCCCGCCGCGCTGAAAAAACACCCTCGAAAACTCCAACTCCAACTAGAAACTGATATTTCGGAGAAAAATCCGCGCTCACTGGGTGCAACACTAGCTTCGTCGGCCTGGTACAATCGCCTGGCGAACTACAACAAAGTGTAGCGAATTATGCACACACTGCAGTCCTCCGCGACCACACGAGAATCCTCCGTATTTAGCGAAAAACTGCTGTTAAGGTCGAGGCTGAGCGGCGCGCGGTTTCTACGCGACTTTGCCTCGACTCATCGAAAAAAAAAACAACTAGCAAATAACAAAAAAAAAAAAAAAAAAACAGAAAATCGTTCGGAAGAACGGATTCAGCACAAAATACACTCGCGTTCCACACGGTCCTGCCACTGCGTCGATTCCTTTTCAACTGCACTGTATATTCGAACGATAATTATTTTTTTTTCTATTTATTGTCACACGAAGGCACTGGGGTGGATTTGTTTCTTTTACTTTTTTTCTTTTCTCTTGTATACAGAGTTGGTAGTCTCTCTCTCTCTCGATCTCACGCGCGCGACAAGGAGAAAGAGAGAGGAAGAATCGTACGTTGATAGACAACAACACGGAGACCGGACTTACTCCTACGCCGCTCGAGCGTTGAATACGAGCGGTTGCACTGGGCCCAGCCGCGTCTGCTCTGCGCGATCTCGGCTCTCTCGCGGTTCGGCTCGGCAACACTTGGCGGCGCTGCAATTGGTGGTTCTCCTCCGCTTTCTTCTGTGCAGTGCAGGTCTGCTCTCTGTTAATGTGCGTGTGCGTGTATTGCTCGAATGGATTTAAAGTGGTGGTTGATGCGTGTGTGGTGTGTCTGTTTATCCGTGAGGATGTGCATCGGGTTCATCTAGTCGTCTCCGAGTACTGGTGGTTTTGCCGAAACTCACATCAGGGGATTGATGCAAGATATTTCGAGGATCTGCTGTTTCTTCAGCTTCGCGACTCTACCGGCACGTCTATTAAACATTGTTCTTACCGATTTTTTATTCTGTGCATAGTAAAAATGCACTGATTCTTTAGATGATATTCTGTTTTAAAATAATTATTGGCAGTATGAAAATTTTACTCTGTGCAAAACTACTAGTACTCTAAAAATCTAGTTTTTATTTGAATTTTTGTGTATTAGATTTCCATTAGACTGAGATCACATTTAAATTTTACCTATACTTGTTTTTTCATCAAAATAGTATACTGCATTTTACCACGTATACATTTCAGATACAGTATGCTAATGTTGAATAAGAAAAATTAAAGTGTTATTAATTCAAAAGTAAGAACTTGAATTTATTGTTAGCGATAATTTCTCAAAAATAATGGAGTAGGTAGGATTGATCGCAGCGAACAATTATTATTTTCAAAATTATTATTCTTTATTAAATTTAAGATGCGACATTTCGGCAGTTTCTCATCCTCCCCCTCTTCACGCTGAGCTGAGTTGATTTAGACAAATTATCTTTGTCACATTATAAAAGTAAAATATAAAATTTTAGTTATAATATAATAATATAATAACTAAATTTTTTTAAACGAATATTAATTTATTAGATAAGGTAGTTGACCCGATTATCGATAGCGTAAGAAAAGGGTCGACTTATTAAGCATTTTATTCAGTAATATTTTGTAAATGAGCGATAAGAAAAATTTCATTAGTTAAAGAACGGTCTTCTATTATTTTAATCATAATCATAAAAAAATAGTTTTGGTTAAAACATTAAGTATATTTATATTGTCATAAATTTAAAAAGTTTATTAATTATAATATAAAGACAAAAAGTATTTGAATTCAAATCAGACATAGTAAAAACGTACTATATGTAGCATTTAAAAATAAATTATGTTTAATAAAATCAGGATTTTGCATAATTTCTTTTATATTATATTTTTATAACTTTGTAAAAATGATTAGGTCGTGTTTATATTTTTATACTCAATCCTGATTATGAATTGTTAAATATGAGAAGGATAATTAACCCTTAAATAACACTGGGGGTCCGAAAGACCCCAGAGTGTTTTTGACCGACAATTTTTCAACGTTACGCGCCACTGTTTGCTTTGTGGTGCCATAAATAACCAGCATGCTTGTTTCATTTATTTCATCCTTTTTTCATCAGTTTTTTTTC
>UELV01057450.1:33223-78262 GCA_900490015.1 Megastigmus stigmatizans
CGGGGGGGGGGGGGTCTGAAATACCCCATGTGTCATTTATGTTATTATTTTGACGTGTATCAGTTAAGGGTTAAGAAGGGTAGAAAATTTGTTCTTATTTCTGAATTAAGTGAAAACATGTATATAAATTTATAAAATTATTTTTATTCTTGGTATGACAGGACTATACAGTACAATTTCAAGTATTTAATGCAATGTATGCAATTGAACTGCGCTAGCGTTTTGTATTAAAACAGTACATTATTTATAATTGCATAGTGTTATGTACAATATCAAAACTAGAACATGATATAAAAATGGTTTAGAAAAGTCGTTTTTCGTATGAGAACAAACCATGAACGTTTCCTTCTTGCTGAGCAGAGTGCGTTCTTTTCTCGAATCTCACGTCGCCATCATACATCAGACCTTGCAACGCACCGATAGATTTCACTCCTATATCTTGACAACCATGTCTTAGGCCACATTGCAAATACGGCAAAAATTTAAATATTGTCCCTTTGTCAACGATCGACCCACTAACTCCTTGTGCCACTTTTAGCTTATCCATTTTATTATGGAAATATCTGTCCATAGCTGATCCATCCTTCTTATCCATAGCTTCAATGGAGCCCATGCCTCTAAACTTTTTCAGTCTAACTCCGTCGTTAAAATAGTACTCGCCTGGTGTTTCTGAAGTACCTGCTAGCAATGAGCCCATCATCACAGTACTTGCTCCTATGCTAAGAGCTTTAGTAATGTGGCCTATGGATTGGATGCCACCGTCAGCGATAACTGGTATTCCGAATCGTCGAGCATACTCGGAAACCTTGAAAACAGCCGTTGCTTGTGCTCTGCCAACGGCCATTACTTCTTGCGTGATGCAAATTGATCCAGAGCCCATTCCCACTCTTAAACCATCGGCACCAGCTTCTATTAGATTTCTAGCTTGCATAGTAGTCACTACATTGCCAGCGATCACCTCGAGCTTTGGATATTTTTCTTTGATGAATTTGATCATGTCGATTTGATATTTGGAATTCCCTTGCGACGAATCCAAAATAACAACATCGACACCAGCTTCAGCTAACTGTTCTAATCTGTCTTTATCTGCGTTTCGAGTTCCAATTGCTGCTCCCACTAGAAGCTGCTTATTTTCATCCTTACTCGCGTTGGGATAACTGCGATTTTTTTTCAAATCCGTTCTCGCCATCAATGCCACTAATTCACCCTTTTCGTTGACGATCGGCAATTTACCTTTTTTGGATTTTTCCAAGATCGCATTGGCTTCTTTCAAAGTGACACCGTATGTTGCCGTAACTAAATTTTCCAGTGTCGTCATTATTGAATCTAGTTTAGCATTTTGCTGAATCAATGAGTCATCCAGAAAATCGATGTCCCTCGATGTTACTATACCCAAAAGTTTACCGCCAAGTTTGCCATTTTCCGTTATTGGCACGCCGGAAAATCCGCGTTCCTCTTTTACTTTTATTATATCTCGTACTGTGTGATCTGGAGAAAGTACTATCGGATCTCGAATAAAGCCATGTTCATATTTCTTCACCTAAAAAGTTAAATTACAAATATTAAATAAGCTTTACTTTTGAGAGCAACTTTTTACTACACGTTACACGCAGACTATATTATTTATTTTTATTTTTAAAATTTTCTATCCGCAGTTATATTTAAAGTGGTTTTACGTATAAACTGTTTCGTTTACTTACTTTATGTCAAAGTTTGTAAAATGAAATATATACAAAAATTAAAAAAAAAAATTAAATTTATTCGTATTGTTATTAAAAGGATGAACGATATTCGGAAAGAGTTCTACCTTACCGACATGGTTGATGCAATGTTATTCGGTAAGCAGACGACACGACGCTTGTCAATGAAATGACAGTAGTTGAATCTATCTTATTTAATTTTAAATAATTTTACGAATTTCTTATTTAATTTTAAAAAACAATACCTCAAGCGATTCAGGAATAGTATAATTTTATTATTAATTAAATATAATTTTATTTTCATGAAATTCTATCCGCTATTTCCATACAATTTTAAATGAATGTAAACAATAATCGCAAGTTTTGTTAGGCATTCTTTTAACAAAGTTTTTTTTTAATTTCATGTATATCACTAAACTCGTGATTAACTGAAGTCGGCAAAGTAGAAAATATTCAACTTTAGCTTAGTTATTGATTTAATTTTAAATAACCTGAATATAAATTTGTTTTACATTAGATAATAATATTCTAGAATTGATAAAATAAAAATTTGATATTTACCTTTCGTACTTCCTCAGCCTGATATTTCGGTGTACAATTATGGTGTATTATTCCGATCCCGCCACAAAGTGCCATAGCAATCGCCATGTCAGATTCCGTCACAGTGTCCATCGGTGACGAGACCAATGGCGCTTTCAGCGTTATATTCCTCGTGAGTGGTGAATGAAGAGCCACTTCGTCGGCAGTAAAATCAATGTATCCTGGCAGAATGATAAAGTCATTGTAAGTTAAGCCTTCGCCACTACTGAAGAGTTGAGCAGCGCTGAGACCGTCGTCCTCGATCTTGGGCACGTGGTTCATAAAATATTGAGCCATTGCGTATATGTTTTTTTTTTTATTTGCTAACAATGTAGTATGTTTTTATCACAGGAATCTAATAGTATAAAACACTGCTCGTAATAGTGTGTGCGAATGTACGAGGAGGAATGTTCCAATCGATGGTGGAAATGTGAATGAACTCGAAGCGAAATTCAAGCTAAAGTGAAACGTGCTGGGGTGCGTCAGATGTATTTATAGGTTCGGGGCCCTTTCTCCCTCTCTTCGTACTCCTAACGCTACGTCTTTTATGAGGAGTGGAAGCCTTGTTGTCCTATCCAACTTCTATTACTATGCACTACACTCGATCTATACTTGTATAGGTATCCTGCAATGACGTTAATCCTGAAATAAATAAATAAATCAGTAAATAAATAAATTAATAAATTTTTTAAATGGAATGTGATTACAACAAAATGGTAAAAGTTTACTTTGTTATATTTATTGATAAAAGATATACCATAATAACTATAATAGTTAGTGTCAACAGTTGGAAATTATATATTTATAAAAAAGAAATTTAACTTTTAAGATGTTGTTAGAATTTTTATTCACTGTTAATTAGAATCATGCCCGAAGCGAGTGGAGTCACAACATCCGAATTTATAACGCCTGGCGTTCGATTGATATGACTAACAATTGTTAACGATAATTTATTTATTTTTAATTTTAAATTCATAATGTACTCTTTTTGTACTTATTATGTCAAGAAATTTCTAGTATCGCATATATAACAATATTCACTTTAAATTTTTATTGAATTTATTTTGAATTTATAATGAATTAATAAAAACATACAATGAGGGTTCACTACAGTACTCGTATAAATAATACATGCTGTAACATTAATTTTGAATTATTAATGAACTCCTTTTTAACTCTTTATGAGGAATCCTTATGATTTAGGATCTATTTCGGTACATATTCTGTAAGAAAAGAAGCCTTTATGAATTCAAAAATGATGCCACTTCACCTTCAAGTGAGAATGCTACTCGAAAACGTTTAGCGTATGTGTTTGGTAATACATTGATAATTATTTTTTGCTATATTTATAATTTCCTCGTACCGCAGACATGGAAACTAAACCACGGTTATTGAAATTTTATCAAGTTCATTTACCTTTTTCTATGCTTTTCACGCTTCTGCTTGGTTCCACTGCTTGCTTACTCGGTTTCAACTGACCCATCTGATTTCAGAGACGCACCGCATTACCTTTGGACGCTCCTCCGTATCGCTTCTACTCTTACACTTCCGGTCTTCCTCACCCCGAAAGTCCGCCATTACCTGCTCTTGACCTATCGCTTTGTTCCCTTCTGCTCTCTTCTTTCCCCTTCCAATACGTATCATTCCTTTACCTGATCTTCCTGTCTTCCGTTTCCTTATACCTATGATGTTCTACCGCTCTCCAAAAGACCAATCTCAGATATAATGAGCAAGTATAGTCTAGTTTAGTACAATTCTTACGTAGTTTAACAATGCAAATTATTTGCGTTTGTCAATTAAATTTCTATTCACGACAAATAGGTACTTAGTAACCGAAACTCATTTTAAATAAAAAAAAATACAATGAATAGAAATACGATGATGCAGTATATGATAAATATAAATAGCTTCTACAGGTCCTCTCGCTATAACACCACTGGCTCCAGTCGTTTTGCGGCTTTTTCCCTATTCCTTTTACAGCCTCGTGCTATTCGGCTTTAGGTTTTTTTTCCTCGGAAACGAGAATCCAAGCCTTAAGAAAAATCATGAAATACGTCGCTGCAGTGCAGCGTGATCCTGCAAAGGGCTAGGGCGCGCGCGCGACTCTGACGCCCCGCAACGAGAGGCTTTTTTATCCTTTTAGCAGCGGCGACTCGATGCGGATTTACTTGTTTGGTCCTCGCGGTTATCGACTCAGTGCTTGGACTTGGATTTGATTTATTTGTTTCAAATTGAAAAATAAGATGAATATTTTATGTGGATATGTATCTA
Organism: Megastigmus stigmatizans; assembly: GCA_900490015.1. NCBI lineage: Eukaryota > Metazoa > Arthropoda > Insecta > Hymenoptera > Megastigmidae > Megastigmus > Megastigmus stigmatizans. The sequence goes on from UELV01057450.1 coordinate 37,774, forward strand.
TAAAAATTTTCGAAACATCTTTCTAGCCCGATGCATTCCATAAAAGAAGTTTTAAAAAATCTGTGATTTATAATTTATGAATTTAACTGATGTAAGAAACGGTTCATTTAAAAAATTCACGTACAGAACGGTTCACGCCGCAAAAACTAATTTATAATTTCTGACTTCATCCCAGCAACAACTACACGCACTGCGTCCCTTTAAAAATTTAAAGCTCTCCAGTTACAGGCGATGCATTATCATCGTATAATACAGCGACATAAGTACGGTTTAACGAAGTGCATTCAGTATGTTCCAGCCGGTATGTGCAGCATTATATAGCCGCAAGATGCAGTGTATACACGCACACATTGGCAAAGGGAGAAAAAAGGAAAATGCATTATGGAGAGACCAGTGTGTCGGCATCGTCGTCGTCGCCGTCGTCGTCGCTCGCGAGATTCCGCGAAGCAGAGGAGCAGGCGCGTGGTTTTATCGAGGCAAAATTCGTGACGAGGAGAGTAAACCGCGACTAACTGGTTTCGCGCTGGGGGCCTTATTCACTAACATTATCGACGCCATATAGGAGTTCCAACTGGTGAAAAACTTCTTTTCAGTTAGTTAGAAATTTGGCTTGGGGGCGCATAGCTGAAATTGACAAACTTAGCGTTTTTTAAACTTTGACAATTATTTTATTTCAAAAACTATTGGTCGCACAAAAAAGCTTAATTAGACTTTTTTTCTTCAAATTGACCATAGAATACGGAAGCAATATTTTCGGAGCATGAAATTGTTTATAATAAAACTACTAATAAAAAATTAGAATTAAATTTTTTTGTGTTACAGGTTTGAATTCATCGAGCTGGCAATCTTGAAAAAAAAAATATTATTATTCGACATAAGCATACATTTTTCTGTTTGTTCTTTCGGGTATAAAAATTATGTCAACAGCTTATATTACATAATTAATGTGAATGTACATTGAGATAACCAAGTATTATTAGGGACATTTTAAATAATTAATAAAGGGTTTGTAATTGTTGTTCTATATTTTTGAATATTGCTATTATTGAATTTTTGTATATTGAAAAAGAAATAAAATATGTACCTTTTCATATATTAAATAAAATATAAAATGATTTACGATTTATGAACTTAAAATAGTTTAGTATTTTTGATAATGCATAGTTTCAGTTATTCAAAGTCACAATAGAAGTTATGATGTTTCACGTAGTAACCGTATATATAATAGATATACATGCGATTTAGTAAGCATATAACTTTTTAAATTAATGTTTCTTTTAAATCATCGTTAACGTATAACATTTTTAAATTAATAATAAAATATTCCATTTTCTACCAATTTTTCTAATTCTATATAGCATGCTGTTTATATTCACGTCATCTACTTAATCGCAATGACAGAGAAAAGTCTTTTCAAACATCTTCCATAAAACCGCATGAGAATTAACACACGGACGCGAACTAGAGTTGTAAAATAGTAGAGCTTCAATCGTTCATATATTTTCAGAGTTAACGTTTACCCTCCAAAATTTTGATTGATTATGAATCTAGAGTTGTTATACTTTTGTTTCACACTTATTTTATTGCTCTATCTAATTCTTTGTTACACGCTTGGAACTTCAATAATCCAAATGACATCGTTATATTTATTTTAAATTCATAAATGGAAGACTATTTTTAGAATCGTTCAAATGCTACGCATGAGAATTTAGGTACTTACATTCCATAGTAATTAGCATACATATTAATTAACCGGTTTACTATGTTGTAACGCACATGTCATATTTTCATTATTCAGTTTTTTAAAATTTTTATAAAATAATATTAAAATTTAATAAACTGAATATACGGATGAGATCAAAGAAAACTATTCTACTCATGTCAGTGGACCAGCCAGGGTTCGATTCCGACTGGTTGTTAAACAAAATTCCCTCAGTTAATTCGTTATTATTATTTGGGCTATCCGTATATAATAACAAAACCGTTTTTTTAAGGATTTTTAAAATTGTATAAATAATGGCAATAATTTTTCACGATAGTGCTTACGGAAACTTGTATATTTTACTTGATAGGTATTCTCTCCGCATGTTAAAAGATTGCTAAGAATTTACGAGTCCAAAAATATACACTGTATTCGTAAACTTTGCGGACGTCAAAGTAATAGTCTGCGTACAAATACAGATGTGTCGCAAACATGAAAAAACTTACGCAAATTTATCTTTTTTACTCTCTCCGAGTCGTAAACACTCACACAGCGACGTTCCCACACATCGGGCGCGATTCAGGATCATCCCCGTATTATAGGGCCGTCGAGAGAATCCCGGTCTGTGACTGTTGCTGTTTTTGCAGACACTCTCGTGCGCCAAATGTTGCCGAGCGGCTAAAGTGGGAGAGAAAAAACGTGCGAGCCGAAAGATTGAGAGCTGCGTGATGTTGATGACGATTCTGCTGGATTTTGGGGTACGTGTTTGGATGTTTCGTGGGTTTTTTTTTTTTGGTGAATTGCTAATACAATTGTAACGATGATTAATCGATTGCTTATATTATTTTTGTACATCGGTTGCATTACTCTGTGCTATATTTTGGTTTTAAATGATTGGCATTTACCATGCTACAGTCTAGAATTTCATTTATTTATTGATAATTATATGACAACATCCAAGTGTTAGAGGTCAGAAATACATATCAAAATTCATACGTACCTTTTTATACGTACTTAACCCTTAAATGACACTGGGGGGCCGAAAGACCCCAGAGTGTTTTTGATCGAAAATTTTTCAAAGTTACGCGCCACTGTTTGCTTTGTGGTGCCATAAATAACCAGCATGCTTGTTTCATTTATTTCATCCTTTTTTCATCAGTTTTTTTCAAATAAATATCTTTTTTGAAAAATTGGTATCTAAAACTAATTTTATCTTAAAGGTTATAGTTTCACGAGTTAGCCATTAAAATTTCATCGGAAAATATTCAAATTTCAAAAAGTTATGAATTTTTTAGTAAAAGGGACAGATTTTCAGTTTTTTAAACAAATTTCAATTTTTTTCAATATCTAAACAATAATTTTGGATCTTATGAACTAAAACACCCTTTAGTAGAGACCTAAAGGTACTTGTAAAACAAATTTCAAATGAAAATATTAATAAATAAAAAAGTTATAAACATTTTTGCCCACTGGGGTCTGAAATACCCCATGTGTCACTTATGTTATTATTTTGACGTGTGTCAGTTATGGGTTAATTATCAGTCTTCAGATTTCATGAAAATACAGATTAAAGAAAGTGATCAATAAAATAAAAAAATGCATTAGGTTTTCGTTTGAACATATGATTTGAATTTCTAATATTATCAAATTTTTAGTAATTTATTGCAACATAAAATTGAAAAGAAAATTTAAACTTGTACATTTTTCAAATTAAAATTATTTATAAATCACAATGCCTTACAAATATATGAATAGAAATTACTATTACTGCACACTACTACAAAATATTTTAATGCATTGATATTTCAAATGGAAAGTCGTTACAGGAAATGGGGAGTTTTATCGGGTCTGTTTAAAAAAAACTAACGCTCCAAAACGACATTGTCTTTTTCCACGTCTGTTTATTATAAATAACAAGATGTATTATCTCGGTGTGCACGTGTTCATTTTTATTCTTATGGTATTTCTGAAGCTCCATCTATAAGGTGTGATTTTTTTTTCGTCACTTGTACTCGAATCGAATCCCTTTCACCGGCCCACTCTCGACCCCCATTCACGGTGAGTGCGCGCGCGCACCTGCAGCGAGTCGCTCTACAAAAAATTCGAATATGCGCATTGATTTTTTTTCTGATTTTTTATTTTTTGTTAATCTCTCTTTTCGCTAATTAGTGTTAGCGCCGTGGCTGCCTATGACATTATATTTACTGTTTTTATTTTGGTATTTACTTCTAACTTTTTTGCTTTTTTATCTGTCCTCCGATAATCTCTCGTTTTCTTTGTTTGCTTATTATTTCACCTCGACGACACAACTCAGCGTGTGTGTGCAGTCCAGTAGCGAAACGTGCGAACGGAAGTCCCTCTCAGTTCTTCTATGATAAACTCGAGATACAGGAGCCCATAATAATAATAATAACAACTCCAATAATATCTCAAAAAGAAAAAATAGAAGATAAGAACGTCTCCTCCAAACGCGCGAGCGATCGATGTATATGATATAATAGGCGCAATCGAATCTCGAAATTAAAAGGAAAATCGGGGCAAAGAAAGAAAATATAAAAATGATCGTGTGTCCATAAGGTACTTGAGTAAAAGGCTTGGATCAATCGAAATATTCGTAATCAATATACAAATATGTGTGCCAGAGTTTTTTTTTTTCGTACGATCCACGAAACGGAGAGTAAATTTGTGAAGGTCCGATGGTCGTATTTTATTTACACGCTCCGATTTAATTACGCAAGTAATTCAGGAGTGTCCTCGTTCCTCTTTTATTATTCCCTCCTTACGTAATTTATTTCGTGAACATAGAGGATGCTTTTATTTCTTGTGCTCTTCGTGTGTGAGTTATTGTGTGTGTGTGTGTGTGTTTGTATATACGTGTATGTGTCCGTTAAATTTCGTTTATAATTTCCAACGTGAACGACTGTCGCTTAGGTCTTACATGGCTAATGCTTCAGAAACGCTCGTGTTTTACAGCAACGATTATTATTATCAACGCCTTAGCTTTCGACAGATTAAACATGACAGCTGCGTTAATATCTTTTTTTGTTTATTTCTTTTTATTTTTCTTCAATGCGTACACAACCGCTTTTAGTCTCGCTCTCGATTCTGTCTGCGCGTCGATTTTTCACAATTAATGCGATATCAATTAATAATAACGAAGAAGAAGAAAAAACATGAATGAAGTACATTAAGAACGACTTTTAGAGCTTAGCTTACGTATACATCTAGACTCGTTCAACATATACATGTAAAAAACACAGTTGCTTATACATTCGTTATAGAAATAATTCCGATGTTCTGCATTCGGCTAGACTCTTAAGATCTGGAGAAAGGCTGTATAATTGCTAGTCCTCGAAACAAATACATAAGACACTATATATACTTTTAGAATATGAAAACTTAGATAAATAATACATCTTAAATCAGCTCTTACATCGCTAACTATAGAGAATAAATCTGTCTCGATCGAGTCACGCGCTCTCTCCTCGTGTCTCAGCTAAACAAATATATAATATTCAATATATATTTATATTTTTCGCTCTTTTTTATTTTTTTAGTCTCTCTCTTCGCTTAATCCATAATTCTCTAATATCCTTACCGCGTACACCTTACGAATTACTTATGTGTCATTATAATATATACTTGCGTGTTTTTGCGACTTTCCTATTAGATTAGATTCTACATCCCTTTCATTCACCACTCCTCATTCCGCGTAGATTTTCCAAAACTAAAACTTAACATTAAACAGTACGTCGACGGTCGTTTGTTCTTCTTTTGTTTAAAATTTAACATGGTCATGGCTGAATCGTATATATATATATATATATATAGTCGTTTAGAGCAAATAAAAAAACAGGTACAACAGAGATTGTGAGTATAGTCAGTTTGCCACGAGGTCGTCGACAGTTTGTAACTTAAGTACTACAGTGGAGCGTGTGATCTCGATATATCATATATATATTTATAAAAACAGCGACGAGAAAAACGTTGTCTTTTTTTTGTATTCTGTTGTTCGATGAAAGGGACGTTATGTGTGGCTGTGTGTGTATGTGTGTTTTTTTTCTCTCTATCGCTCCGCAAAAAGCAATCGAAAAGAGCAATGAAGTGTATAATAGTCGCGGCGCTCGTGTCGTTGGGAGAATTCGTATATATGTATCGTTATATAGAAAACTAAAGGCGACAGTAGTTAGTATAGTTAGTTTAATAGTTTCTTTTTTTTTGTTCTTTTTTTTTTGTTTAAACTGTACTCTCGACAACGACTCGTCTATGCTATTTTACGCACGCATTTCTCTCTCTCTCTCTCTCTCTCTCTCTCTCTCTCTCGCTCTCTCTTTCTGTCTCGTGTAGCAGGCACGTTTTTTTTTCTTTATATCAATATTCATATCACTTGCTAGAGGCTTGGGAGACGCGCATCTCGCGACGTCTAATGCACCGCGAACGTCGCGCTATATTTTTTTCTTCTAATATTTGTAAGAATATTTCTACCCAGTCGCACGTGCGCATTTTTCCTTCTTAATAATTCATCTCCTCTTAATTTATTTAAATAACTTTAGTTTGAATATTTTTTGCCTAGCTAATCTCCGTCGCACGACTACGCGCCTCTTGTTATCTAAACTTTATTTCCCTCCCTCATCTTCCTCGTTTTTTTTATCTTTTTTTTTGTTCGCCAGCTGCACTTTCGAGAAACGAAGGATGAAAAGGGTATACATATATATAGATGCAGTGTGTTGTGTATGTAGTAGCGTCGAATCAACCATCGCGAGAATATCTTTTCCTCTTCTCATTTCGTTTCGTCCGTCGTAAGTATCGCTATTAGCCTCCTTATAAATTATCTTCGAGCACAGGCTGGCCGAATTCGCGCCAATTAATTCCGATCGTTATATTCTCTATACAATATAATTTGTTTTCACTATTATGCCTACTTTAGAATGCGCAAAAAGTAGCCAATCATTGTTTCAAAGTAGTGAAGGAAACGTTCGGTTTCGTATACAAACCTATTCGTAAAAAACACGCCAATTCCACGCAATTTAATCGGTCGCGTACACGCTCGTCATTTTTCTTTTAAAAATATCTGATAAAAATGATATGGTACAATTTGTTTTTCTTCAATTCCTAAATTTCAATGTAAATTTCTCGAAACCCAGCTGAAAAAGATTTGTGTACAACGACACACGAGATCGGTCACAATTATATTTATAAAACGTACGAATATTATTGAGAAAAATCATTTCGTCGGAAGTTTTAGAGAAAAACACTGACCGTCCAGTATATAGAAATTGCAAATTCATTCGATTAAAACGCATGCATTATCACACAGAAATCCTTTTCAATCGGGGGGAAAGAAACGATCAGCTGTTTTTGCTATTACGCGGCACTTTCGTTAATACACTGCTCCCCCATCGCACGCCTATATAATCCCTGTAAAGTCTCGTAACGTACGTATTTTACTTGTTTATTATTATAACCCATTATGCCCTGGCAAAAAGAAGCTCTCGCGTGGCCCTGTGTCGCAACTTTTTTTTTTATCTACGGTTTCCGCGTGTGTGCATCGATAGGCGCTTTCGGATCCCCCTTATCCCCACTTCCCCTCATCTATTACTTCCCTTCATTTTCTCTTATAGGCCAGTGTTTATATATATATATATATAATATATTTCTTTGTTTTTTTTTTATTTTATTTTATTTTAATCTGAATTCTTTATTCGCGCTAAGCTCCTATATTGATTAAATTCCACAGCATAAATTTCTGCATTTGTATCACTTCACTCGCGAAGCGTCCACGACTTCTCGGCGCAGAGGAAAGCTCGGCCAGGTTTTAACCGGCGCTGCTGCTAGTTATATTGGTTAATACCCTTCTTTTTTTTGTTTAGGCTTGCTTTGGATTAGTTCGAGAATAGAAAACACCTTATGTAATGGTTTTTAAGCTGGCGTTAAGCTCGCGCGTCTCTCGCGACGTCTGTTCCATCCCAAAACAACTGATAGCTTATAGAAAATTCATCTTTTCGGCTCTTTGATCGATGGCTCGTATGTATGTATCGAGACAAAAATTTATGAGTATTCGATACGGGTGTGTGTTCGTGTTTCAATTATTATCAAACAGTCGGATAAGAAATATTGAGTTGAACTTGGTCAAGCATTTAATGTGCGCGTTCCGATCCGAGTAATTCTTTTTTTTTTCTTTTTTTTTCCCATTACAAATGGTATCACTGTTTGGGATAAACCAGACACGCGATCCAAATTTATACTTTTTTTTTGTTCTGTTTACGAAGCTATATGAGAAAGTCGTAGACAACGGTTACACTATTTACGCTTATATATCAATAGGGCATACCGGAAAATACTGATCGTGCCACTATATACTCTTTCTCCATGCTGCTTGTGTAATATATTATTACGAATCGTAAAAATAAGCATTATTCCTACTCGTCGAAACCCAAAGTGAACAAGGCAAAACAGTGTCACTAGCTCTTTATACTCGAATAACACTATTTAGCTTATACAAAGTTTGTTAGTTTTCCTTCGGAGTACACTTGTGTGAATGACTATCATATAGGTCCAATTAACAGAATAACTTTATATATTCATATTGTTTAGTATTATATATATATATATATAATTGTTTATACATGTCATACACGTAGCAAAACGACAACGCACAGCAGTAGTGATTTTTTTTTCTTATTTTACCTTTATTCATTATAACGATAGCTAGGCATAATATTTTCCACCGGTAACAACAGTATGTCATGAAGAGTGTACTCGTCCGTCTGTTTTGCATTGTTCACTTTCAAAATATGCGCGCTAAAACATCCATCGTTCTCTATGCTCCGCGGCAAACGAAGCTCCTATAACTATTGTAACTTGCCTTGGAATACACATATTTATGTATGTAAACGATCTTTGAAACTAAAACAGTGGTGTGTACGTTCAAAAACATTTGCACATCGATGAAAGAGGGAACGTAACATCATTTTTCTTTTGTTTCTATCTCACAAACAGCAGTTCGAAAAAGTTCGTTCGATATAGACTGGGACGATGCAATTCCTTTATAACCGAGTCGCGACAGTGATGCTGCGATAGAGAGGTAATCTGAGAATGCAATTACTCTTTCTTTCTAACTTGATTTTTTTTTAGTTTTTTTTTTCTGTTTTTTTTTTTTCATGAACACGAAAAGCAGTGTCGTGGTGAGCGTCTCTTTTTCTACGCCAATGAGAGAACTACGGGTGATCCTCGCTCATTCGTTGCTGCGTACGATTTTCATTCATCTCCTTAGTACTTGTTCATCTTCTTATTTTTCATTACTTGCTGCTTTTTTTTTCTTAATAACTTTCTGTGCTTGCCTTCTCTTTCCGTTTTGTTCAATTCCTGATGGAGAATGTACTGACCTAAACTCACCGTATATGTATATTTGTTTTTGGGTAAACGGGCGATGGTCGCCTCGCTAAGCCGACGATTTTACTGTGCTAAGTATGTGAAACGTCGCTCGATGGAGGATCGAGACGCGATCAAGCGAGTCGTTACCATTTTTTTTTTCTTATTTTTTTTCTTTTTGGTTTGGTTTAGTTTCGAGTGTGTCGACAGTGAAAAAGCTCGAGAGCGAGACAACTGCGATCCTCCCGCGAGCGAGATGCACTCGAAAAATGAAATATATCGAACGCGAATCTGTTGGATTTTTCCCCCATTTCTCCAGCTTTACGCTCTCAAGAATAGCCTCTTGGAAAGGGAAAAACCTGCGACAAGGTCTCGAGCTCGAAAATCGCGACAGATTCGCGTTACGCGCCGAGGGGAAAACCTCGACGTTCGAGCGTATATATATCAAGTTGCTATAAGGTCGGCGTGAGCGAGCGACGATCTGGCAAATATCTCCGTTGACCGAGGGACAACGTCGCCTTCTTTCCAGCTTCATTTGCACACAAATGCGGGCGAGACGAGTGCAATTTCTTTCCTCTTTGTTTTCCTTTTTTCTCTCCGTTCTAAAATCTCCATGTCGCCGTCTCTCTCGTCCCTCTGCCTCGTCAACGCAAAAATAAAGAAAGGGTTTTGTTTGGTTATCGTTTGGATCCTGGGCCCGCGTGTGTACGTGCGAGCTTTAGCGCTTAGCAGGCGACGGCCTCGGGCAAGGGATTCTCGGTGATGTGTATGGTCGCGGTAGGCCAGTCTATCTTCTTGCTGCAGATGTGATTGAGTCCCTCGAGCGAGGCGAGCCTGTAGTCGGCCATCTTTAGCGGCGAGAGCGGCGCAACTGCAAACGAAAATTGCACATCGGCACAATGAGCGGGACTTATTCTGCCATGTATCTCCGACGCCGTCGGCTTGCGTAATAGAAAAAAAAAACAGCGATATTCAATGCACAGAGCAACTTGGGCCCGATGGAAAACAGTCTGATATGTATACCGATTGCCGGAAAACTGAATATATTATAGTTCTGCCATTTCAAATGGAATGAGATAATGTAAAAATTGTACTTTATAATAAAAGTGTATTAGACATGCCAAAATTGAACACTTTTATCTCACCTTTTGTACATGAAAGTTCAAAAATTGGAAAAATATTAGCTATTACTATTTATTTTATATATTAAATATTATTATATAAGTACTATATATGTAACACTGTTTCTTATTTCAGCATTTCCTCGGGTGGGAGAAATAATATGCTTATTAGGAATATTGAAAAACATGCTATTGTCACTGCTTATCGATCGACAAGTATATGTTTTTCAATACTATTCCAAATAAGAATCTTATTGCTCCAATCCAATGATTTAGCATTTATATGTAATGGTATTTAAAGTTGTAGATATTACCATTCAAAAAAGACTTTAACAAAACTATACCCCATTGTCCGGCTATTAGCATCAACTTTTTTCCATTGGATCTTTTCAATGATTTATTTTTCTTTTCTTTTGCTTTTTGGCGCAACAGAACGCGACTTTGTTATAGTCATATACGCTGTTCAGTACAAACAAAATTTTGAAAAAAAAATTATATATAGTTTGTTAGTTACGATGTACCAAATTGACGCTGCGATCGGCAGATTAGTATAGCGTGAAGCATAATAATAGGTAATAGATATCAGTAATATCACGGATTAGAAAGGAAACTAAAGAAAAAAGAAAAACTCAAACGCAAGCGCACATGCAAAGTAAAAAGAAGTAGAATGCGTGTGTTTAGTGGTCTGTTGTGTGCAAGAAAGAGCAAGACACAGTGTGTAAGTCACGCAATGTATCAGAGTATACTCTACGTTCTACCCGGTGCAATTATTGTAAATTCTTAGTCTGTTCTCGTAATTTTTCTCTCTTTCTTTCTCTCTTTCTCTCTTTCTCTCGTTCTCAACGACTAATTGATTCACTTCATTATATGGCTTTAATAACATCTGAAAGTGGTCCTACCGCGAAAGATTGAGAGCCGCTATAAACACAAAAGAATTATATGTAAAGTTTTTATTTTTTTATTTTTTTATTTTTTTTCATTTGGCAAAATTAATGAATTGTTGGTATTTTTATATTTGCGAGTTTACTATTTTCATTTTATAGTATAGTGAATGGAGGTTTGGGAGTGGAGTTCTTTTTTCTTTTACATCGTGTCAGAGGAGGGGATGGGGGATTGATACTTTTCTTGCAGTTCTAGAATAAACGACATAACGTCTTTACGGGTGCTAGATTATCTTGTTTATGTCTCTGATTTACCGTCCGTTGGTATCCGAGCGTAAATTATGATCTAATGCATTCTCATCCACAGAAATGAATAATAAATTCTCTGTCGGTAACGTCAATTCACTACTACTGATTTCAAAATTTAATTAATTCAACCAGTCCAATTTGTTAGCCTCCTTCTGCATATTTTTTGCGATACGGTGCAATACTTTTACATTTTACATTTTCAAGAAAAAGACTATCACAAAAATGGTTAAAATATTCCAATTAAATTAAATTTAATATGTAATGCTTTATAAAAAAAAAAAATTAGAAAACAATATCTGAGAACTATCGAAAAATTAAAAAAATATTTTACGAACAACTGACAACTCATAATTATAGTAAGTGGAGTTTTAAATTTTCGAAAAAGTTGCTTTTCTCAAATTTATGTTTGGATGATTTTTTATGCTAAGGTGATAACACATTATGCAGAAAGAGGTTAAATTTATTGCAAGAGACCACGTGCAACAAGTGCTAACATCACTGCTGTTAAAATACGTAATGACCAAAAACAATGGATGCAAAATGCGTCGAAACTTGTCTCTCTCTGTCTCTCTTAAAAATCCAGACAATACGTTTTTTAACAGAAGCTACATTATAGATACACATACACAAACACCAGATATAAGTTCAAGAGACCACATTATTAAGCTCGAAGAGAACATTAATCGAGTATTACAACAATAATTATTATACAGATACAGTAGTCACAATAGATAGATATGAGACTGAACAGGGAGTGACAGAAATTCAGAGGTATTCACGCGTTCGCGAGCAGATAATATTATAAGCGAGAATGTTGCGAGTGAAATTGTTCAAATGCAACTATATAACTCTTTATACAGACTATAAACGAAGAAAGAATATTAGTTAAAAAAATATTGAGGATACGTAGAAAAACAGAAGTGAAAATGTTTATTATACACTTTCTTTTATACCAAAAAAAAAAATAAAAATAAGCGACATATTCGTGATTCTATTAAAGACTGAAGGATTTACTTTTCAACTATATATACAATCATAAGATTGTGCGTTCAAGTATTTCAAGATGAAAAAGTATATAGCAGTTAGTATGAAAAAGTTGGTTAGTTCAAGAATTATACATAGCGTACAAAGTTGTTTTGTTAATCCAAGAAAAGAGTATAAATACGGTTAAAAAAAAAAGAACTTGCATTACGTTAGTTACAAACTTTTCCGGTTAGCCCCGATTGTTAGTCTCTCTCTCATATATTTACTTCCCGAAAATAATTTTGTAATCCGACTTACTTAACGCTTAGACGTGGCCTAATTGACCGACACAGCGCGTTCGACTCCTTTGCGGCCTCAATTCCTAATTACAATTACCTTCGGGTGTTGTGGGCGTCGTGGGCTTCCCCGGGGATCTCACCACTAAAACGCAGAAGAAACAGAAACACTCGTTTTATTCACACTTTCTTAGAACTTAAACTGAAGAGAAGAATTTTTGCTTTTATTTACAACGAATTAATCATAAGGTCAAATATATGAGGTTTGCTCGAGATTAATGGAATTTCTGTCTAATCTATATTTTACCTTATCATCAATTACAGAAACATCGATCTAGAGATGAATAGCTTGCATTACCTCAAACCAACATTTTTTATGTATTTATGCTATGATTTTGTTAAAATTACATCTTTATGAAAGCTTTTCGATTGAGTATAAACGTATAAATCTCTGCTTAAGATTTGATATTGTTAAAAATCGGTTCGAAAGCTCAAAGTCACAAGACATTAAAGCTGTAAAAACATTATTGTTAACAGCCATAGACCACAAATAGATAAAAATCGAGAGTTTCGAAGTAACATAAGTTTTTCGTCTTTCATTTGTTCTTCGTAATTTTAAGATTATTTTTAATAAAAAAAAAAAAAATTCGCTATTCAGAACAATTATGAATACTTCAGTCTCTTTGCTTCTATGTACACAACGCGAACATCCACGGAAAAATAATTGAAAAAAAAGTAACAACCAAACGATCAGGACATAAAGGAAACTAGCCAAGAAGCCGAAAGGAATTAAATCACTACAGACTTGAGAAAAGATTATAATACATACCACTCGATCGATCCGAGACGCGTGGGAAATAAAGACTCAAGTCGGTGAACAAGAATTTTTTTGTCTATTTCTGTTATATTTTTATGATTATGTGAAGTATTTTAAAACATGATGTGACGGATGAATGAAGAAAAAAAAATTCGGCGAAAATGAAGTTCAGAGACGAGTAGTTTTGGTGAAATATCTTTAATGTTCGTTTATTCATAATTTTTTATTAAGATGAGTAAATACTAAACAAACAAAAGTTTCGTTCAAAGCAGGCTCGAATTTTAGAATGATAACAATAAAAAATGCACTTACAATGTCTCTCTCTCGTTTTTAGTAAGAAATTCATTTTCAAGTAAGAAATTTAACATCGATAAATACACGCGAATTCGGAAATGAAATAGGTCTTATCAGTCTAAAATTCAACGCCAATAATTTATTGATTCATTCATACAAGACAGTTTTCAACTTGTATCTAATAAAGTGACAGTAATGATAAATCATGAAATCATCAATTATGCTAACAACAAGATGACTTTTTAATAACAGTAACAGTGGGAGGATTAACATTTCTTCACATCCTACAGGAAAAAAAAAGTTCAACAGTAAACACAATCAATTAAAAAAAGTGACTCTTTCCACTAAAACAGATCTTATTTTGCTTTTTTTTGTTATCAAGTTTCGGCTCATACACATTTAATAAATTATAGCTAATACTTTCAACAAGTACAAGAACAATCATGATTCCACATAAGTAAAACAAATGCTTAAAGTAAGAATTAAAAAGTCGTAATAGTAAATCAATCACTGATACGTTTTATCACCGGGCTGAATTAATTTATATTTATTTTTTGTTTGTTTTCACTCTCTTATTTGCGTCGATGTACAGTTTACTGTGACAGAAGCGTATTATAGTGTACAGTGACAAGTGCGGGTGTGTTTTCTGTGACCAAAAAGCCAAACAGAACAACGAACGCCGTCTAAGACAGCAAATAGATATTATTTCGATGCCGACCGTCTTATTGTTATCATCATCGTTTTCTTTTGCTATTTTTTTAAACTTTATTTTTACCTTTTTTTTTGTTCTATATGACGCGCAATTTCACCATTGATTACTTCTATCGAGTAATTTAGGAAATTCAATTTTCAAACTACTGCATTTAATAATGCACGTGCAATCTAAAAATTTCTTTTCATTAACTTTTTAAATATATGCGTTTTTACGGCTTTCAAGCGTCCGAGAGATTGTTTGATTGCCACGCAAACATTTATTCATTTCGTTGCCAAAATACACTTACGGTATTCAACGTCTGGACAGTTTAGTTACAAATTTGATCCATAAAATTTTCGCGCAATTTTAGAAATTCATGCGTCAACTTACAGCAGAGTTTTATAGACGAGCGTCATCATCTAAATTTTTGGGAACGACTCAGGATCGCTCGTAAGATCGTACCAAACTGTCCACGGCAATAATGAGTAAAAGAAAAACAAACAAGGTATACAAACGATTCAAAGATTTATCTCTCTCAATTTATATCCTATAGAAACAAATCGACAGCAGAGACAAGGATAATACAAGCTTTTAGATTGCGTCGTACATCTATAGCATATCTAGATGATAATCTAGACACGAGGAACACTTCGAAAATAGACAAGGTACACGCGCAACAACGCCTTGCTTATTCACTTTTCTCTTAATTTTTTTCAATTGTTTGGTTTTCTCAACGTCGATAAACATCTCAATAAACGTATCATGCTCTTCTTTTGTTCTTTTTTTTTTTTTTTTTTTTAGTTTCAACTATAAACTACGACCGTAGGCCAATACGAGATCGATGCAATAATGCAATGGTAATGTAACGCCAATTAACAAGAGATACTTTCGAGTGTCTTTATGCTTTTTTTTCTGTTTGTCGTCGTCTTGAAATTAATATTTTTCAGATCTGGCATCGAGCGGCAGATCTCGTGGTGCTCCCAATGTCACGTATATATCCTATTTTCTCTCCCCCCCCCCCTTTCTCTTTCTTTCTCTCTCTCGGCGTTTATCCATCGAACGGAATTCCAAGTGAGTTTAACGTTATTCGCTCGGTCGTTTTAATCGAGTAATTTTCGCGCGATTAGTCACTGGGAACACGTTCGTGATCTACCGCTGTAACTCGTTTCTTTTTTCTCTCTTTTCTTTCTCTTTTGTTAATCTCTCGAATTTCGCGGATTCCATGCGAATTTAATGGATGCAATAGGTTTTGTTCTTAAATCGTTAGCTTTTGGCTTTCTGTTTTTTTTTTGTTTTACGTCTTTAGACGCGAGATTGCGAATTTACGTGATGAGATTCGTGATGATAATAATTTTTTTTTCGATTCTTATACAATTTGCTCTCTCTCTCTCTCTAAAGTTTCGTTTTAGCATTCTCCGCACCGCTCACTTACCATAGCCTTCACCCTGGAGGAACAGCCGAAAGGCTTCGCTTACTTTGCCCGGTTGCTCTTCTAGCACCATTCCGCAATCTGAGATCTGAAAAATTATACGAAATGTTGGATGAAACACAATAAGTTACACTTGTTCCTAAGTCTAATTTCAGTTTAATTGCTCCAAAAATTTAATATCGTGTTTTGAAATTATGAATTCTTTGTGAAGCGGTGATATAGCGATAATTTAGAAAGAATTTATGATACAATTATGAAAGGAAAAAATTTTTTTTTTTCGTTTATTGCGCTTTAACTTGCTTTCCGTAAATATTCTTAAAGATTCTAAAAGCTTTGATGAAGAAATATTATAATCTTTGGAAAAGATAAAATTTTCGTGTAACGTAATAAAATTATAATTAAACTTTATCAAAAGAATTATAATCTCGTAAGGTACGTAATAGTAAGGTCTATTTTAGTAAAAGCCATAAGATATAAGTGCACGATGAATGTTCCGGCAATATTCTTGAAAAAAATGTATCATAAAAACTGCAATGATTATACGCCAGTACGTATATAAAAACGTATCGCTTTATTATTCACAATCTGCATACTAAAACGAACAGGTTTAATTCGCGTTCCATGCTATACGTGCTAAATAAGACGCATATACAAATTATTAAATGGCCTCCCCAGTGCCTCGTATAGTAGACATTAAAAATTGCCTTCGACATTCATTAATTTATTAGATAGAATGCGTCATTCCACTACTTTCTTCAGAAGAATGTGCCGTTACATTTTTATAGTTCGATTTCCCAAGTCACTGCATGGAAGAATCAGTGTTTTCTAACCAATTTCACATATTCTTGACCGATTAATTCTAGCCACAAATATCAAAAAGTTGATTTAGAACAAAATCAATCCTGTGTAACTTTACTCGGAAAATAGAATTTTGTTAAATCCTTTCCAAAACCTTTCTTCGCAATCGCAATTAGCACACCAACCCCAATAACCCTCCTTTGCCACCCCAAAAAAAAACCCACGATAGCCCAACGGTTTCAAGCCGCACAACGACGCCCAAAGCCACGGCGACTATAATTCACGTTCGCAAGCACAAAGAGAGGAGATGGTGGTTGCTCAGGAGGACACCGAGGCCAATTAAACCCGAGCTTACACAACCCAAGCCCCATTTCGCGGCTGTACATATACCCACCAAAAAATAACCCGAGAGACCTACACATACACACACACACACACACACACACACACACACACACACACAGATAATGTATACAGTGCACGTACCTTCATCCACGAGCTGTTGGTAGGATCAAGTCGGCCATTAAGTGTGACGGTGTCGTCGACGTGGGGACTCAGTGAGCCCGTGATATTCATCACCGGCACTATCAGGGTAGTGCCGTCCCTCTTGCGCGTCGGATCCAATTCCCGGGCGATGTTGAGATCCGTGCGGCGCACGTAGCTGTCGATGAACAGGGCGAGATTCGTCGGGTTGACTCGGCGCTCGAAGTAGTTCTTGTAGACCTGGACAAGGTCGTGATTCCTCTCCTCGGTGCCCTGTAATTTCGACCAGCGATGCAATCGCGTTGCTTTTTGCAAGCTGAGGGGCGGATAACGCTGGCTCGCCTGATTCAGAAGGGGTTAGATTTGTTTGCTTTAGAAGACTCGGTCAATTGCTCCATCGAGCTTCGAAATATTTTTATATCTAACTACTTAGAGCGATTGCCTAATCGTTAAAAGCCACTATTTGTTTTACATTTTACGTTTTGGGTCTACACTTGGTATGCACGGTAATTTTGGTAACGTTGATGTACAAGAGGAAATTACGAGGGAAATTATGGAGAAGCAGTTTACACGATGTGTAATTTTAGGAACTACTTGAGATGTTCGCTTTCGGGCTTCCTCCTCATTAAGCATTGAGTTACACAGCTAATTAAAATTGATTCTTGAAGTTGGTTTAGGCGAACAGACATTTAGAAACTAATAATTCAATTATGTTTCGATCGCGAATATTTAACTTTCATTACATTTTAATAAGCAAAATATCATTAATCAGCTAATACACAAATACTCGTTAAACTGTATTACGACTGTACCTGAACTATTTATACAGTTTACTACATCTAATCAAGCAGCTATTCTTGGAATACACTATTGTGCTATCTGTGACTCAATAAAAAATTCTTAGATAAAACAGAATTCTCAGATTATAGGAAAAATTACGAAACAAATAACGCCACTACCTCCTTAATTAACAAGGAACTATACACACAATTCCAATAACGTAAGCTAAATCCCCAAAGGAGTGCCATCAGCAGGAGGAAGCTTTAGTTTGAAAGCCGAAGAGCTGACGCGCCTTATATTCATCCGAGTCTCATTAACCGTCATCGCGTTGCGCAACAAAAGAAAGCGCATCCTCTGTCGCACTCTCTCGTAGCTATTTATCACCCGCGCGACGATGTGCATACGTCGATGGACGTGGCATCGTCGTATATATAGGCTGCACCAGCACCGATAATACCGAGGCTTCGTAAGCGAGAAAAATAAAAATGACAAATAAGGACTATCCGCGCATAATATATATCTATAATGGGTATAGAGGGTTATATTTGCACATCTGTTGGAATTGCCAAGTGACGCGCTAATCCAATTTTCCGGGACTCGCGTCGAAGTGAGCGGCCTGGGCAGATACTATGCCGTCGAGAGTCGATAATTCCTAGTGAGCGAACGCTGTAAACCCACTTGAATGATGAGCTTTTGCGCTAGGCGCGTTTGCCTCCTGTTTCTCTCTCTCTCTCTCTCGCGGGAGGATCGCGGACCAGTCGAGCAAACTATCTCGCATTTTGCAAACAGCGGCAAACTCTCTCTCTCTCTCTCTCTCTCTCTCTCTCTCTCTCTCTCTCTCTCTCTCTCTCTCTCTCATAGGTATTGTGTCTATCTCTCTCGCTGCGTGAGTGTGCACGTATAAGCTCTTGGAAAGCTTTTCTCTATTTCGCCTCTTTCGCTGCTGCTGCTGCTGCCGCTGCCGCGCACAAAGAATATCAATTAATTTCGGGGCGCGTCCTCGACCCGTTTATTTTCGTCGCTCTGTTAATTAATGTAATTTAGACTGGGAGAGTGGAAAGCATGGAATTGAGACGGACTCTCTTTTTATTTCGAATTACTTTTATCTTTTTCGGCACGGTTTGTTTTTCTTTGAGGGGGAGGATCCGTTAAGTCCGGATTAATTTCGTTAATGGCTCTCGTCTAGCGATTTTCACGAAGCTGCTCCCCCAATTTGTTCTGTTCTTTATTTGCTTGGGATGCATTTTTTTCGTCTTATTCCAGTTGAAAGAAAATAGGACGATATTGTTAGTGCTGATAATTAGGAGCTTTAGAATTTTCATTTCATTTTCAAAAAATATGAGATAATCCGTCCATTATTCGCGACCGGACGGTATCTGATGACATTAAAATTTTAAGAAGCTTTGGACTTATATGTGAAGGGGATTGGGTTAGGATTGATTCCAAATTAAAAAATTTCATAGATTAAAGTTTCTATGACGTCAAGTAGAAGAGTGGTGATATTTAAAAACTATATAATTTCTAAAATATTTAAACAGTTTTAACTGAATGGTTAATCTAGCATTTACAGCAATATTATTATTCTACGATTATATTATTATTTTATGTCTCCAGTTAGAATATATTTTATTATCACTACATTTTTCAATAATATACCATGCTATTATGTTAAAAGAAAGAATGTGAAACATATTTATCAATCATCCATAACGATTAGTTGCAAATCAAAAAGTTCCACAATCCTGTTCCCCGTTTGTATCTCGAATAGCCAATCTAACTTTTACTTGTTGATAGCAAAAGAAAGAAAAGGGGATAAAAGAAATCTCACCCTGCCAAAGTGATGCCACATGAGGTAATCCAGTACATTCTGGGTCATGCCCTGGGAGCGTAGGTGACGGCAGTTGAGCTTCTGGTAACCCCATTCGATCCAGCCGGCTTGCGTGGACACGCAATTGATGAGGCAGAGGGCATTAACCTTCTCGGGATGAGCAAGGGCGAATCGAGCGAGGATATTCGCGCCCGCACCAACGCCGAACCCAATCACCGATCGCAGCCCAAAGTGCCCCAAGACGAACAGCAACTGTTCCGCAAGCTCGTCCATGGACGGATAGATGAAGCTGCAAACAATTGTATTTGAACTTTAGTCCCGCGTGTCAATCTGGCTGGATGATTTGTTGGTGATATCTTCCTGTTCCGACACAAATGGCTTTCGTGCGTGCTGGTTAATTAATTGGACGCGTTGATTCAATGGTTAAAAGGATAATGGCGATTCTTTATTTTCGCTATTTGCGCGCTTCGAAAGGCTCATTAATTATTTTTTAACACAGAAAGCACGACGTTTGAAACCGCTTCAAACCCGATTTAATAAAGAAATGTCCATCCGATCATAATGTTAATTTAACTTGAATGCAATACTTGTTATAACAATACAAGGTATATAGTGCAATAATAAAGTTTAAAATTAAAATACAAATTATTCACTTAAATAGAAAGTTATCTATTTCATATATTTTTATTAATATTTGAGTATGGCAAAAAAGGGATACTTGACTACTGATGTTGATTTTAAATGCATAACATGTTTGAATAATGTAAAATGAAATGCAATTTTATTAAAATACTAATACTGTAAAATTTTAATTCTACATATGTAACATGGTAGTTAAAGAGAAGAGCGTTTATTTCAATAACTGCGAAAAATTAGCCTGTCAAAGTCATAAAAAGAACCACTTATTAGAATGCTTATTGCTAAAGTAGTGTTAAATAATGAAACATCATTTATAATAACATTTTTATTACAGCAATAATTAGCTTTAACGATCTTGAGCAATTATCTTTACGTTCAAGTTATTTCGAGCACGCAATTTCACCGAATGATTAAAAATTTTTAATTAAATTCTACTCGTCTTTAAACCGTAGTGAAAAAAACTCTCATCAACAACGCTAGAATTCAGCATAACATTTTTTCTCATATCTAAGAATTCATTCGTGAAACCACAAAAACAGAAGTCACACATATATATGTCTGTTAATGTAAGGCTAGAAAAGAAAAAGAAATGGACAAATACGCTTAATGGGGATGTTTTTGTACGGTCGAGTGGACGCGGTAAAAAACGAAACGATAATAATCGAAGGTGAATCGACGTGCGCCGTGCAATATTTGCTCACAGTCCCGCACTCGCGCCAATGCAAATGTTTGCCCTGGACTCGCGCACGCGTCGGCGATGATTGAATTTTCCAACGGTGTACACACATTTTCTCTCTCGCTCACTCTCGTTACGCTGCGCAAAATTTTATGACCAACGTCGTTAACAAGGCTTTTGAAACTTGGTTGCCTTTCGGTCTCCGAGTGAACACTTATTTTCAAGGGGTAAAACCAATAAAAATTGTTTATCCGTTAACAATCAATCCATTAGTTCGGTAACGAAATCAGCATGGTTTTACTTGTTTCACGTGTCGATGCTCTTTCTATGAAGATTGATTTATGCGCGTAAATTGTATACGATTGGTTAAGAACTAAAATTCGATATAAATCATGATTCAATTTTAAGATGAAGTATTTTGCGCCACAAGCCATAATTATAAAATAAATAAATGTCCTCTTTATCTTAAAAATTCGCAAGGTAGTAGTCGAGTAAAACTCAAGACAGTGAATGGTTTTGAATATTTCAAGAAATGATTATGACACGCTATTTTTTATAAACTTTTAAACTTTTAGAATGTTCAGCGGTACCGAAATGGAGATATAACGATTCAAAGTTGTGATATTTAGTACAGGAAACATAGAAAAACGCAGTCCGAAAGTGACTGGTAAGTTTTAAATAATAAATTTTTATTTATTCATTAATAACACATTAAGAAGACTTTATAATCAAGAAATAATTTTTATTGAATCTATTTCTACATTTTTAAGCGTTTATTTACAAAAAATTATTTTGTTTAAAAAATTACAATTCTTTCATTGTAATTTTATTATAATTTTTTTGTGAGAATGTGCAACACACAAAACTTTTCTATGTCCGGGTGAGGTCTACTGCGCATGTGCGAGCTATGGTCGACTACTACCTTAATATATATACATATTAAGATCAGTTCTAAACTTTAATAAAAAGTAAAAAGTTTCGTTGCCAATTTAAAGTTATTATTGTTATACAGTATAAATCACTTTACATGAAACCATTTGAACCACCATTAATTGATCACGCAAAGTTTATCAGAGACAAACTTTGCACAGCTTTTTTTTTTAAAGTAATTGTAAGAACTAATCGAATATATCGATTAACGAGCGGCAGACGGGAGATTTTCGGTGGCGGTTTTCGCCGCGTGGAATCGCGAATTTGGCACGCGATCCAGAAGAGCGGCCGAGCTTAGCATGCAAATCTGCAATGCGGTCGAAATTATTTTGCGAGTTACATACGCGGAACGAGAAGGACTCGTGTGTCACGTCTGTTTTCTCATCATTGCCGTAGAAAATCATCTGTGCTTCGAATTTTTTTTATTTCTTCGAAAGGTAGCCGAAATCGTAGGACAATAATGGATCTTGGAAAATGCTTTCTGATTAAATGCGATCAGAAAGTACTTACGAGTGAACTTTAAATGAAAATACGGTGGAAAATTCGTCAATTGTGCACGGAAATTCAAAACTACGTGCGCGAGTATCGAAAAAGTTTGATTAAAACGCGAAAAACGTTCCCGTAGGCATTTGTAATTTCAAACGCGTATCTATTTACGCTCAGTGGATTCGAAAAGTTTCGAAATTTTGTTTATTAAATTTTTTTTTCCGCCACTTGTTCGTGTTATTTCCTGCTCTCTAAAAGCATTCTGTCGTGACTAATGATATTTGTTAAGTCTGATAAAATCAAACCTTGAGAATAAATTCACATGCTTCGCTCAGTTCATTTTGTTACTCTACTCGTATTGTATAAGATTATCCGAAAATCGGTAAAAGAATCGTTGATCGAGGCTGATAAAATGTGTATATCGTAAAAGCAGCGACTCGATTGCATAAAGGTCATTGGCGGTCGATCCTTCAAACTTTGCATGCACTTAGCTCAAAATCCTTATACTTTCTTCCGGGCTGCTTTCACACTCGCTGATTTTCTCCTTAAACTTCCTATTCAATTTCTTCAATAATACGTCAACTCAGATCAACATTCAATTTAAAATATAAAAAATTTTCTAGAAAAATCGTATCCAACTACATTTGTTTCTCGTATTTACCTACAATAGGGCCTTGCCGTCAGCGAGAAAACAAATTCGAACGCAGCCCCGTAAAAAGTTTCGCGCTTCATCAAAACACCAAAATCACATTTAATTAAGTTTAGAAATCCCGGCAATGGTATACACGACTTTTTAATCAAATCTCATATCACAAAAGCCTGAGCAAACTTTTACTTAGGATTTCATTTTGCTTCTTTTTTTCTTTTTATTTCCACACGTGTGCACTATACCCGCGGCTACGAGCCTGGCGCACTTGTACAGCGTGCCAGGTTCATAATTAGGAGATCTCGTTAACGCGGCTGCCGCGCATAGTGGTTCGCGCGACACGAGGGACTGGACAAAGAGGAAAATAGTATAGCTCTCAATCTCGGTTGCGGGGAGGAAGTGGGAGTTGAAAAAAAAGGAGAGAGAGAGAGAGAGAGAAAAAAAAATACATGTAAAACAGTACTACTCACTCCTCGACTAATGTTGGAGCGCCCTCCTCTTGGCCTGGAGCGTTCACGTGGTAGACGCAGAAGTTTTCTAGGAGAACTCGCATGTCGATGTAGTTGAAGAATGCCTGGAAGCTCGAAATATCTGGAAAAGGCGCGGAAACCGTCAAAGTCGGTCAAGTTTTTAACGTTGTAGCGAGAGGCTGGGATTTGCGAGGGCTTGGATTCGATATGGTTTCGTTTGTAATTTTTGCGCTGCACAAGGCTTGGCTGTGCAGG
Source organism: Megastigmus stigmatizans (assembly GCA_900490015.1). Lineage (NCBI taxonomy): Eukaryota > Metazoa > Arthropoda > Insecta > Hymenoptera > Megastigmidae > Megastigmus > Megastigmus stigmatizans. The sequence goes on from UELV01057450.1 coordinate 61,642, forward strand.
GGTTGGGTTATTATGTTTTCAAAGGGTTCTCGTAATTGAATTTTATAACTGGGTTCTTTTGACCGAACAACAAAGGATCCGATAACACGTGTAATCTAAACTTTCAATCGCGGGCATCCAAATAGTTAGCACGCTGTATAGTTTTCGAAAAAGAAATGAATTTCCAGAGAAAGCTTGAAATCGCTATTAACTCTGTAACCGTACAAAGGCGCAGAGCTTGTTATTTCATCGAAAGTAAAGGATTTATAAGGAAGAAGTGCACCCATGGCATTTCAATTTTTTTATAACTGCAGCGAGGAGACATTTGTAAAGAGCGAGACATCGGACATAATTTGCTCTCGTCCTCGAAAAGTCACAGGAGACTTGGATCGGCTCCAAACCACTGTCGTACTTAATTACGAGATCTAACTCAAGTATGACAGCATCGTCTATCGATTCCTCTGATCGCCGCGGCTGTTTATAATGAATGTATTTATTTAGTTGAACAACCTGGTATCTTCGATATATATGCCAGATACAAATCCATCAGAATTTCACACTTAATTTAGCGTCGATTGTAGATACTTATTTAGAACGATTCGCATCTTAAGCTTCAATTAGATTTAATATCAACAAATTTAATCTTAAATCAATGCATGAAATATTTCAATACTAAAAAGTCCATGGACGTGTCACTTTAGACAGATCATTCGTTTTCTGATTGGGAAAAACTGTAAGAAAATCATTCATGTATATTTCTAATCTTTTTCTGCAAATTTGATAAGATCAACCTTATTACAGCCTCTAATAAAAATAAAATAGGAACAAGTATATAAGTAAGTGCTTAAATTATTATCGGTAATTTCAAGTGTTCCAGTTATACCTATAATTTTAAACAATCGACTGCGTCAATTTAAATATAACCTTAAACTTTTACTCAATCGCTCAACATTGCTGTTTATTACATGACGCATCTCCGCAGATTTGCTTTACCGCACAACAGGACTGAAATTGAAACGAGGCTGCAAAATTGATAAGGAGCACAAGGGGTTTCTCGCGACACTCACAGTTAAGGCCTAGATCGTGATACGTGAGAATGGCAGGCTTGGCTCGATTCCCCTGTATGGCGACAAGCAGCGTGCCCTTATCGGTCTCGACGCGCTCCTCCCGCACCGATCCGTCGTCCCTCGTCAGGTACCTCAGAGCAGGAAACTGCAGCTGGATGTTCTTCAGCTCGATGTCATCCATACTGTCCGACGGCATCGCGCTGTGGTCAAGAAAAGTTTTTTAATGGTTAGATTCGCCGTACTCGGTTGTGTTTTTTTTTCTTCTCTGTTAAAAATTCGTAGGTATCAGGAATAATTGTGTAATTGTAAATTCGAAATAGGTAGGGTCTGATTCGTTGGTTCAAAATAAGTACGACTTGTGTCGCGTTCGTTAAATTTGTGAAATACTGCATTTCACGTAATATATAGATGGCGAAGCTTTTATCTCTATATAGACGTGCGTGAAAATTAATGTTGGAATGCATGTACCTAATTACATTACATGACGGCTCTAATTTTTCATAAAAAAATAAGGGGTTATAAATGTATTTTTATTGTTATTTCTATTCATTGGATTCTGCTTCTTACAAAGTATTTTTTGTATATTTGACATAATTTTGCATTACTTTAAAGAATTCAATGATCTTATAAAAATTTTTATATAAATAAAAGGCAATGTTATATTTTTTTATATTTCAAGCAAATAGTAGAACACATGTAATTGTTCAAAATACTGAAAAACGCGTTTATTTCTGCCCAGAACGTGAAAAAATAAATTAAAATCCAACACCTGAAATATCGATCTTAAAAATGCATTTATACGGGTAAACTTTTATTTCCCTCCCAAAGCCAGTAAAATGAAAGCATAATAAATCAACGAGGCATATCACCAAAGTGAAATATATTATAAAGCTGTATTAACAAATTTCAGGAAAATCTTTCTATTTTAGCAATGAATCATCATTGTTCGAGGTAAATACAATGGTCGCTAGGTAGTAATTAAATTAAACGTTAACTTATTCAAAAAGTTAAAGCATTCGTTTCACAATGAGAAGAATATAGCTTCTGTTAGTGCTCTGGAGTACAAAGCGACTTCTGTGCTATGACACTCGATGCGCTTTGCGAATATCGGCCTCGTCTCTTTAAACACGAGGGAATTAATTTTAACGAGAGCACTTTGGAAGTTGGTCGCTTCGAAAGTGCCATTCAAAATTCATAGCTATGTCCTAAAGCCCAATAGCTTGCATATACGTAAATTTTCATCACTTAAATAATTACATGAGAAAATCTTTTATAGGAGAACCTCACGCTTACAACATTCGGTACACACACCGAACAGCTTCTATTATTCTGACTCGCAAAATCAGGTACACGAAGACTTTCTATTCAGGCATCGATTTTATCGTAAGAGGAATCAAAATTCTAAGGATTAATTAAAATTACAGGAAAATAGGGCATGTTAATGTCGTCCTTGCCTTCTTAGTTTTAATATTCATTACTGCGGATCGATTATTTTCTCTGTAAAAATTCCTGGTGGCAAAGGAGTTTTCATAAAAGAGAAGCTCCGGCGTAAAATGGAAGGAAGGAAAAGCTTTCGAATCTCTTCTTTCCGACCTCGATCTTCGTCTTTACTTCCTGTATCGCCTTAAGGATTTTTGCTGTCCACGAGACCGCAGCTTTTGGCTCTCATAAGTGGCGAAAAGCTTCAGCGCGGAACGACGAGACGAAGGAGTCGTTAAAGTCACGGCTACAAAAAGAATCGATATAAACCCGGGCAACACGCGACCCGATATACACAGAAAATAAATTATCCCTGCTGCGCGCACGCTCACCAGTTTTAACGACGCGGGACAGACTATACGTATAAGAAATTGTGAAGAAGCTTCTTTTCCTCCTCTCTCTAGCAGGAGTCATGAACCCCGTCGGTGCATCTCGAATTGAATTTCTGAATCGGTCACTTCGTCCTTTTATCGCCGCGACCTCGTAAAATTATGGATTCGGAAAAATTTTCGTTGGACGGGGGAAAAAGCTAAAAGGGGGATGATGATGATTTTGTGTAATATTCATGTCTGCACGGGTCTCGGTAGCTGGCAAGAATCTTAATGCAAGATCAACATTGCTGTCCTGACAACGGAGAATATATGCGGATACGAGCTTTCATAAGTTTTTCTCATTTCAATTGCTGAAAGTAGAAGTAAACTGTTATATGAATGATAGTAACCAATATCTTATGGTCAGCTTTTTGTTTAGAAACAATATCAAGAATAAGATGCCTTGAAGAATTGTGGTTAGAGTTTTGATTATATGCAATGGAAAGTGTAGAAAGGAATATAACATCTATATGAAAAATTCATAGAAGAATATTTTATACAATCAATTATACGAATGTATACAAACCATGGTAGCTTGTATATAAGTTGAATATTGACTTAGTGTTAGTACCCAAGTGTTCGAAAAAGGTTATGTTAAATTGAATTAGAATTTCTTAGCGGGTATTTTAAGTTTACGATTTGAACTGTTTTACAACAATGTTCAAGCCTTGTTATCTCATTATCTCTTATTATATCGATCTCCAATGTCGCTTTAGGTCTCTCGCCATTATTCGACTTTAACGCGATCGAATTCTATTCCAAGATTTAATAATTTCAAGACTTTTCAACCTTCATATTTTCAAATACCCGTATACAGTCGGTAAGTTTTCAAAACTGCTCAGAATTCCGCTGACTGCTCGAATTCCATTTTTCCTTCCTCCCTCAAAAATAATTCAATGTTTTGCAATTGTACGTGCAAAGTTTCAGGAGCGAGAGGGAGAAGAGAGTCAGGCACCCGATCAATGCGCACGTCGTCTTTCTCTCTCTCTCTCTTTCTCTCCAACTCTAATACGATTTGCGGAGTTGATGGGTTAGTCGTTCGATAGGCGATGGAGGGGGTGGGTGTGGTGAAATTGCATTTGGACGGTAACAACGTGTAATCCGGCAAATGTGTCGTCGTCGTCGTCGTCGACGTGTGCAGGGGAAGAGCGACAGGCGACGCGATTATCGGCGCGGGGCCGATGCTCCGATTACCATAGACCAGACGCGTTTGCCCCCCAATTATCCAGGATATAAACCGAGTACAGGCTCCCGAGATTCGATTGCCATCGCTCCTAGAAAAGAAAAAAACAATGCAAAAAACACCCAGACAGACAGTGGAACGTGTATTCGCGAGATCAACGACCGCGAGGGTGAAAAAGTTCGGTATAGGGTCGTAAAAGCATTTTGTGCGATAGTAAAAGGGGTGAGAGAGAGGGAGCGACGCGGGGTAGGGGAGTTTATGTATATCCGGTGCCATTGAACGCCGCCGCCGCTCGTCCAAGATGTCCAAGTTATGCATATGAGCTGAAATGTAGTTCTCTCCGAGTTCAAAGATTTATGGAGGAACGCGAGACGGGATTGAGGACGAATCGATCCGTGTTTTGCTGCTGGCATGTGCTCGCGCATCGATCGGTGTTGGACGCGCGCGCGCTGCGCTCGGGTTGGAATGGATTTCTTTTTCCCCCCTTTCCTTGCCTTTGCCCCACGTACGTCACGCTTCTTTTAGCGAGCGCAAAAATGGAGCGGAGATATTCGATTGGACTGTGAATTATTCATTTCCGCGAAATCGCGAATCGCCCCAGAAGGATATATGAATTTGAATTGAATGAACTTTTCGATCGGTAACCCATAGTCTGACACGGATGAAATCCAATTCATATTGTTGCTTGTCTTTACTGCAGAGGAAATTTTTCCAAACTTGACGTATAAATAAACCCCGACGGACACGTATTCGTTGGAAGCTTTAGCGTAAAAATATTCATAAGCCGCGTGTCACGTGTTCATGGCACACGGGCACTCACATAAGACGATCGCCGCGTCAGATATGCACACAACATCCCTTCAGCGCTCCAAATAAATCCGAAGAAATATAAAAGAGCGAGAGGAGGATCGAGCCAATAGACGTAGCAATATCGTGACGTGCGCCACTTGGCGGTGTGCGGAGATGAAACCAAGAGAAATTCAAACTTTCAACCTCGCTCCAACCTTATCTACCCACACACTCAGACATGCATACAAAGACAGAATATATTCCCAATGGCAGTAGGAGTATGCATATACGTAACAAAGGAGAGAAAGAAAAAAGCACAGAGCAGCAGCAGCAGCAGCGGATGTAGATAAAGTTTTCCAGGTTAATGAAATTCTTCGGGGCTCTCTCGGGTAGATATCGAGGGCTCTCGCAAAAAAAAATCCGCAAGCGATCTGCGAATAAGGGATACATATGAGACACACTTCACATACGATACGGAAAAGCTCGTCACGGAGATATCGGTACAAAAGTCCTCTCATGCCAGCGTTTGTGTATATACATAGACAAAGGTCGGCCGATCGAATATTCACGCGCGTATCGCGCGCCGCGGCAGATTCGTTCCAGCTGTTAGACACGACCGCGACGCAATGTGTGTATATGTTCCCCCACGGGATGCTGATGCTGCACACACGTGCAGAGAGCCGCGTTGCCTACATTTGACCATTTCGCGCGCTGTGTGTCGAGCTGTGTGAGTGTGTGTCTGTGGAGGGTATAGGAGGTGGGGGAGAGGCATCGATCGGTTCGAGGCCACGCCCCGTGTACAATGCAGTTGCCGTGCGAGTGCAGGCGTGTGCAGCGTCGGCGGCGGCGGCGTCGCGACGCCAGACCAGACGGAGCCGCGCCGAGCGCGCCCCTCCGGCGGTCACGTGATAGTTGCAACGGTACCCAAAGGGGTGGGGAGGCGGATCTCTACGTGTGTGTGTGTTTTCTTATTGCCTCGGGGCGAATCGTCCAGACTGCTTTTTTCGGGAAAGCTGCGCCGGAAACTCGATGGCTTCGGTGCGAGATGTTTTGCGAAAATTTTTGCAGGGGAAAAGTTGCGAGGGAATCTGTGGATAGGGTGAAATTTTAAGTGGAGACTGCTGGGACGTATGTAACGCTGGAAGCTACGATGCTCGTATCTATACGAGTTGTTTTTATCTTGGGTTTTTGAGTTTTTGCGTATAATATTGATTTTTCGTTTTAGTAAAGAACTAAGACAAGAATTTGATGGAATAATGTCGAAAATCGTAAATACTATTGTTGCTAGAATTTTTTTATAATTCTTTGTACAGCAGTTTTATTTGGAACTTATATTAGCATATTCATTAGATTGAATAAGATATGCGCCCCAACTATTATATGGACGGCATGGGCTTAGGTAAAATTAAATCCGACCGTAAGTTTTCGCGGAAGTAGGATAGCATCTGAGGAGATGTAATCTCGAATGCCAAGTCGCTCCAAAAATTAACGATGAATCATTTCAGGTTGAGAAATCCGCAGCGATTCTAATTTTCTCCACGATACTACATGAACAATTAAGTTCGGATAAAGAAAATTTTTAAAAGACGTTGTACTGGTGTCAATTGTAGAGTAAATATCTGGAGGTACGTTTAATAAATTTTTCTCATTCTTAAGAGGACGAGTTATAAGACTTCTTACAAAGAGCAATTACATAAAGCTCCATTAAATTTTAAAGGGTTTTAAAGGAAAGCTTTTACAAAACAATGCATCGACCTCCCAAGTCACACAACATACAACTCGGATACAGTAGCTCGAAAAAAAACAAAAAAAAACTCCCATTCCAATCCAGTCAGCGAAAACACGCTAATTCCCCAAACTAATTAGCCGCCATTAGCGCGATCGATTTTACGCGAGAAGCTAATCACCTTTACGCGCTCGTAAACCGTGTGTACGCCCAGTAGCTCTCTCGCGCGACACCACACCATAAAAGCTTATATCGCGCACGCGCGCGCCTTTTTTCCTCCGTATATATATATATCACCCCGAGGGATTTATGCAGACGACCCAATTAGTTTACGGGAAAATGTCGAGAGAGAGAGAGAGAGAGAGAGAGAGAAATGAGGAAAAGCTCGAGCTCGCCCCATTGAGAGAAACGTCCGAGTGCAAGTGCATAAGGCCGAGTGTCCCCTTCAAAGCAAAGATTTCCGCCATCACACTCTTGGCGTCTTTAAGGCTTTAATCGTTGCTGTTGTTGCACGAGCGCACGCTTCAAGTAGATACTTGTTTACTATACCCATCTTTTTTTTTTTATCTTTACCATGATGTTTCGCGCAGGCTTTAGCGTAATGGTAGTTCGATTAATAATGCATTGTTAGATTTTTGTTTACGTGATGCATGGGTAAGACACTGCAGCAAGTCGAGGTCAACTTTTCCCCTTCAACGTACTACGAACTTTGCAACGAGAAATTATATGCTTTAATATTTATCGGCCTGCACTCGTGAGCTCTCTCCTCTTTCGTACGCCAAGTTTGTACTTCAAGGTTAGCTATAAACTAAAATATATAAGCATCTAACTTTTGACACGTTTAAAAACACCGATGATGAAACTTTCATCACCTCATATGTTCAACGATAAAAAATCGCCACTCAGTTACTTTCTTTACTTCCACATTTCATTACTATCTATCAAAATATACATAAATTACACAAAAGAATACCTGAGAAGCTCAAGTGTAGCCGTCGAGTTCTCGGAAACAATAAGCCGCAGAGGAAAGCGCGCTACGCCGAGTGCATGTAAATGTCCACGTTGTACAGCGCCGGCGGCGACGTTCCGCGAGAGAGAGAGAGAAAGGCAAGCGAAGGAAAACAATCGATGTTGCCCAAACACGAGAGCGAGAGCGAGAGAGAGGATACAAACTTCGCCGCGCGCGCGCCTTTAAGCCCGCAGCACTCGTCCAAATCTCTCAATTCCATCTCCACTCGCAAGCTCTCTCTTCGTGAGCTTCTCTGCACTCTCCTCGCGCCCACCCCGAGCTTCTCGCGCTGCACAAAAGCATATAAACTCTTCACGAGCGCATGGGCCAGGATCGAGGCGAAGGCGACTGGCGGAGAGAGAGAAAGAGAAAGAGAAAGAAAGATAGAATGAAAGCTCTCTTGCAGACGGCGTCGCGACGGCCGATCGATTTGCCCCGAGAGTTTGCGCGCCCCTGCTGCTGGCTAGCAATCATCCAAGTGAACTCTTTAGTCAGGTCGTTAAGTTCGCCGTAGTCGTTGTGCCACCGCCGCTGTCGTCGTCGTCGTCGTCGTTGCTGGTTGCGGGCTTTGAATGCAGTCGAACGAGCTTTTTGCTCTGTACGCGTATACGAGAGGGGATGCGCATTTTACGTTGGGGCACTCCTGCCCCAGTGTTGGCTGTTGTCGAGAGAGAAGTCGATCGTTGTATGAGAATTTTTGAACATTTCACGCGATTGTTTGAGAGGTGCGGAGTTTTAGCTGCAATTTTATGTTATTTGACTTATAGAGACATTTTATAGGGTCGTTTTTCCTTTCATGGTGTATATCAGCTATTTGCAGTAAAGTCATTTTTCAGTGGTGCTCTCTATTGTCAGTGGGCTTTATGGTGAATTTTTTTAGCTCTGACGTTTAATTTAACGATGGAAAATTGATAGCCGATGCATTAAATGAGCAAATATTGTAAATAATGATAACTTCATATTTCAGTGCGTCGTTGAGTATATTATTAATTTTATTTTTATATTTTTTTATATCAACGGTATTGAAAGATAATAAGTCCATATTGATAATTAACAGTTTTTACGGAAAAATGAATTTCAATAATTACAAAAAGATGTATTTTTTTATACTAATAATTGTAAGTAGTTGGGTAGAAAGGTATTTTATTGAAAAAAAATGAATACATTGAAAGTACATATATTTGTTTGAAAAAAAAAGCAGAAATTTTCTAAAAGAATAAAAAATTTTGTTTAAAGAAAATAAATACCTATCGTTTGTAACTAAAAATACTAATATGTATTTTTTTTTCATCAAAGCGAAACAAGTATCTTAATTACACAGCGCTACTCTTATAACTTAAAGACAAAGAAGACCTTTATACACAAACTTCTCTTAAGTAAATTCTAACGACCCACCAAACCTTGCCAACAATTTACTTAAAATAAATGTTTTTTTACTTCACCAAACTAAGGTTGAGCTTCAGTCTAATTTTTGTTTTGCAATAGAAGATCGAGAATATAAAAAAAGGCAAATGTCAATAATTATCCAACCTCTCAAATTTTAATAATTTAACATTAAGAAATATTACTTATGTCGACTGTAATCAACTATAAACTGCCAAAGATTTTTCTATCGGTCTTACAGTCTAATCAATATTAATGGGCAATCAGATTACCCTTGTTTATAATCACCCCCGCAGAATCTGAAATAAAATTATATTTAACCTAAAAAAACCAATCCATTGGGTGGTGGGGGGCGGTCAGATTGTCCTTTACTAATAAATGTTTTTTTAGGTTAAATATAATTTTATTTCAGATTCTGCGGGGGTGATTATAAACAAGGGCAATCTGATTGCCCGTTAATATTGATTAGACTGTAAGACCGATAGAAAAATCTTTGGCAGTTTAATAATTAAATTTTCATTCATTCTTTAAAGTGGCTTATTTGAGGAATAATAAATCATGAAGAGGTCTAATTTCCTTAGAAAAAAAAAATTTGTATGTATAATTTGCACGATGTGGAAAACATTTAAATTATTACCTTAAAAAGAAAAGAATGATTGGATGTGTTTTTCTTTCCGGGGCAGTGGGTCATATACGTCCCACCTGTTTTTCTTCGATTTTTTTTTATTAGAAAATTTATGCACATAATTATAATAGGGCAAAGGAAAATGGTACAAAAATTCATGCGCCAATGTTAGCAAAAAATTTGATTTTCTTCTTAAAATGCGTATGCAGAGAGATCGCAAGTACTTATAGCCAAAATATTATTTCTCACAACACAATAGATTAACTGTTTATAAACTATTCTAGTATTTTTAGTAAAAACGAATACGCGCATCGTTCGAAGTGCAATGAAAAAATAGTAATAGTTGATGCATAATTTCAATCTGCATAATGAGAAAAAATAAAAATACGTATTTTTAAAAATAAAAAAGTTTGAAATTAAAATTAAGTAGAGCGTTCATTTCTGATACTTTGAATATTCAAGTATCATGTTCTAGAATTTCTGGAACCAAATATAAATTGATTTTCGATTAAGCCGCTTTATTTTCTTCATAATATTATCCTGTGAGAATTTAGTTTGGTATTTTTTTTTTAATATTTTCTCAAGAAAACTTAAGAAATTCTAGAAGCTGACCGACAAACAAAGGAAACTGTAAAATTTCTCACTTGTTATTTAATATTATAAAAAGACCTTTGTACAAAAAGGAATGGTGACAAATATAATTATATGAAGAAGGTAAGACGTATATTTCATGCATGTTAGAATATTCCCGGAACGGTGCAAAAAGTGCACGATGTTGAATATCAAGCTTCCGAACGTGTAAATCACCTCCTACCCGATAAAAATGGTATTATTAAAGTATTTTCAACGCCCTCCCAGGTTACATACTTGCCTTCAGGTCACTCTTGATGCATCACTTGTAATATACCATTATAATATATTATATAGTGACACTGAACTTTTTTGCAATAAGATTAAAGTGGAAAAAAAAGGAAAATGATTAATGTCCCGATCAATATAAAAACTCTCACGCAATGCGATAACAATCATGTATATATACATATATACATACTTGAACTTTATTTCTTTACTAAAAGCAGATCGATGGCTATAAAGCCCCGCAATTCAATGAAACATCGATTTTCTGAAAGAGCACGAAAGCATTTCCGGAAAAATGATCGAGTTCCATTTCAATTTTGGAAAAAGGGTAAGACGGACGTGAAAGTAAAATGACTCTTAATTGGATGATGAGTCGTTTCCAAGATAACCAAGTTACACCAATTCATTGGTATATATAGGTCGTATTAAGCCACTTTAGATTTAAACCTATGTTGCCATGTCCGAAGGTCAGCCATGATCGATATAACGCCTCACTTGACATTTGTTGCATAATCAATTACATATAGGGACTGCCGCCTTGTTTTCCGTGCTATTAAAGCGAAAAAAAATATGCAGCGAAGGGAAAATTGATGCTTCGCCGTTTTTAGAATACCATTTAAATGGCACACGAGAGGTTCTCTCGCATGCCGTGTACCGGCTAATTTGAATGTATTTAAAATCCAGCGAAATATCGAGTGCTCGAAACGTTAAATGTTATTTATTGCTTTTTGAATGACGGTATAAGCGCTTCGCGATACTCCTGAAACCTATTTCCGTGGTTCTTCGGAGGAAAATGTAGTTTCGGAAAGAAATTAAGTATTCCATGAATCTTTTGGTAATAATTTACAATTCAAGTAAATATTAAGAGCTCACACTCAAAATCTCCACCAGTTTCATCCAGATTTTGACTTTCTACTATATATACATTCGATAAATATTAATTCCTCCAGAAAACCAATAGAAACGAAACACCACGACAATCACAGAGCTACTATGTATACTCTAACACGAATCACGTGCGCGAGGTGCGTAATTTTCTCCAGCTTTTCAGAAAATAAACCGTAAGCACGCAACACGCTTTTAATTTGCCAATGTATATTAATGCAGCGCGGAACTTAGTTCCCCGCACGAGAGTGGCCGCTTCGACCGACACTCCACGACAGAACCTTAATTGCGCTGCCCCCAACATTCACAGGGTCGAAAAAAGATCAAAACCATTTCCAAGCGCGCACTGGAAAAAAGAAAAGGTAGCGCTTTATCGAGCTTACTCTGGATGTGCACCGCAGCCGCTACACGTCACATAATCGCGATAGCGTCGCTTGTTGGGGTATAACCCACTTCCCCCCCCCTCTCTCTCTCTCTCTCTCTCTCTCTTACTAGCGGCGGGTGGGTGTCTAGATAGTCCGGGCACTTGATGTTGATTTATACGCGGCCGATGCATTCCCCAGGCTGTCGTCTTTTACCCCCCATTTGTCAAATTGAACGGCCACGCACACAAGCGACGTAACCTCGCGTCGGTCCATAAATTGATTCAGTGCTCTCGCGCCGCGGGTCGCGTGGATCGCTATATAAGGACACGGTGAGCAATAAACGCGACCCTCCTGCAGTACTCGGTATATCCTATATATACCACTGGCCACAACGCTTATTTCATAAAGCGAGGTTTACGGGATCGCTGCGCGTTGTTAACGCAGTGATTCAATAGGGGCAATGGGATGCGAATGAGCTTGAGAGACTTGAGGGAGGAGTATTTTGGTACTGATGGCTTTGCTTTTCTAAGATTTGGTTCGATAAGGTTCGCATCGAGATCGTCAGGTTTTGATAGGGAATTGGCTTCTTTGATTTTAATCGTATGAGTAATGGTGTAAGGGAAAGAGTGAGAATGGGAAAAGTAAATGCTTATGTAATAAGTACAGTCGCGATATATAAGAGTAAAAACAATTATAATGTAATGAGAAAAGATAAGTGTAGAGAAATGTATTACTTTTAGAAAAGAAAGGCACAGTATAAAGGACTCTTTCTGCTCTCATTTATGTAATAAAAATGAAAGGTTCGTACTTCGCCACTATCCTTCTGAGACAAGGACTCGTGTCAATTCAACATTCTACGGTATTTTTCAGAAAATTCATTTAATTACGTTATCAAAGAAAAAGTAATAAATTATTAAATTCACCGAGTCTACAAAAGTTACGAGCATAATTAAAAGTTATTACATTAGATTGTATGTTTTCATATATCCTTGAATATTGCAATTTTGGATAGTGCACCTAAAATCTATTTTGCATATTCGTGAGTTGCGATGGGGCATTTTTAGTGGAAAAGTCGTATTCATCCCTCGCAATTATTTCTCAGTAATTAATCTTTACCGCCCGAATTCATTCTCGAGCAATAATAAGTCTATAAAATAGTTTACTGATATTACTTCCAACTTTCCGTAATGAAAGTTCACAAGAAAATATGGATCTCATCTGCTTGTTTATTTGAGATGAGGATTGCGCTGAACAGCCACTTTGCGATTTTAATAAAAATGCAATGAAATGACATATGTCTATAAAGTTATTGGAATAAAATGATAGTTTTATATTCATCATGATATTGATTGATCGATAAACTATAAATAACTTATGGCTTATATGATATTTTTCTACACGATCAAGTGTATAAAAGTAAAAGACAAATTTCCGCCATATTTCTAATTTTTAAAAAAAGTATTTTTAAAGCAAACAAGAGGCGGGATCGATAAATTTGAAATATAAAAGCGAAGATGATTGATATTAAATTACTAAAAATAAGCTACTAAAGTAAAAGCTGATGTATAAAGGCTCAAACTTAACCCAATTTTTACCGAACCTTTTTACAACAACAAAATACTCAACAATGTAATAACAAGGCCGTAATCCTTTCTCTCAACTTTCAACTCGACGAATCTCGCACAAAAAATACGCGCAATCCCTGCAAGTATCCCGACGGCTCGCAGCCAGCCCCTAAGCTATAAACAGAGTCTCTTGTTAATTTCGATTTTCCGCCCTGAAAATATAACGACGAACAAAAGCAAACGAGAGCTCAAAAAAAAAAAAAAAAAAAACAACCGACAACGACAACGGAGAAAATAGCTTCCGAAAAACGTGAGGGTGCGCGCGTGCTATCGACATTTTTTCACGCAAAAGCAATTTACTACGCGCCTCGACGCACGCGCCTCGTCGCCAACTCGTGAACTCGTCGCAGCTCGCGCAATTTCATCGTTTTGGAATTCAGTCCGTGCAACCCCTCTCTCGTACTTTTTTTACACGAAAAAACAAAAAGTGTGAGAGAGAGAGAGAGAAAGAGAGAGGAAAAACAAAGAGAGGGAAAAAAGGAGCTCGCAGCGGTGGTAATAGGATGAGGAAGGTGTGGATAGAGGGAAAAGAGCGAGAAACAAGAGCGAATGCATGCACGCAAACGCGCCCCCCGCGATAAAACTCCCTTTTGCTCCCTCGTTTTCTCGTACGCTCCTCCTCAGCTCTGGCGCTCTCGCCATATTTTTCGCGCAAGAAAGATACTTTCAGTTTTATGACTTTATCCTCGTCCCTTTTGCTTTTCTACCCGGCGCTCGATGCATCCCTTGCACCGACCGGAGCGCATGTTGGCTTTTAGGTAGGGCAAATTGCTTAGTCCCGGATAAGTTTGCAGGGTGTGAAGAAAAATATGTCGATTGGGTAAAAGTTGCTGGTAGTTCGACTTGGCTTGTTCAAATTTTCTTAGTTAAGCCAGTAACTGTATCAAAATTTGAACCACAACTTTTTTTTCTATAAAGTAGACGAAAATGATTTTGTTAAATTTAATGAGATGAAAAACATTATTTAAACGTCACGGACTCATTTTTTTATTCCTTAAGAACACGTCGAATGCTTATGTCTAAATATAAATGCAATAAAAATTGGTACGCAATCGATAATAAATTTATGATATTGGTTTTAGCAGAAAATATGTTAGGGAGCAATTTTTAATCATAACATTTTAAGGAACCAACTTTTGATCAAAATTTAGCATTGTATAAAAGAAAAAATTTAAAAGAGTAATAAATACAAAATAGATATTAGTTAAGATAAATGATAATGATAAGTAGAATTTACTTACAATAGGAAGTCAAATGATTGTTAAAATATTAAAAATGTAACGAGAAAATCCTGATTAACTGGGTCCTGATCAATTACCATGTCCGTGGCGGTAGCTATAAATTCTGTACAAGACATGTACATCATAGCATCTTAATGAATCATGGGAGTTCAACGCTTTCCTAACATTTAGCCTCCATCGTTCACAAAAGTCAAACAGCAAAGAGCACACAAGTGTATATAACGCGTATAACCGATCGACGCAGGATATAAAACTGGCCGTGTGCCGCGCGCGACGCAATATTTCGTCCTTGTGGAAAGCTCGGTAGGGAGCATCTGCACCCAGACACACACTACTTGGATTTCGCGCGACGCAATAATAGCCGGGATCCGCAGAAAAATAGGAGCGTCGTCCGGTGCTTGAGTAGCCGTTTACACCGGCGAATGCACTTGGTCGACTTTTTGGCAGACGCGCACTGAACGTTGAACTTACCCCATTTATCTTCCGCTCTTACTTCGGGTGCTAGACGGAGAAATTTATGGATAAGTACATTAAGATTCAACGAGATTTTCCCTTACTTGTACGTATCTACGCGATCCATCAGAAAATTATACTAGAATTATTCTTGCATTACTCCCGAGTTATTACTCTAGATTTAAACTAAATGACCTCTGTATATAGACATTGGAAATTAGTCGTTGCGTCGGAGACGACGGAAATCCATCACCTAAAGCGCCGCCGCACTCGTCCCCTTATCTAACCTCAATTATAAGCTCGGGATTTTTTCACGAGTCAATTGGAGTACGTATAAGGGTTGCTTCGCCCGACATATAGAGGGCGGTTTACACGCCACCCCAGCCCCCAATCCTCCCGCGACTACAAGCACGAGAGCTGCTGCTGCTGCTACTGTGCAGCAAAACTGGATTTATCTGGTTCGCCCTCGTGTAACTGGATATTTCCAGGCACTCTGCCACAATTTAAGCTGTCTCCGGTGGTGGTTCGGTGCATCGACCGACCAGAAGAAACACTTACACCCTGTACAGAGCTGATACACTTTCAAATCTCCTACGGATTGAGATTCCGGCTTACTTGGAAATCGGAAACGTTCTCTCCCGTTTCTCTCCTCCTCGAATCGTCAATTTCGAATGAATTTTTTGCATAACCACGAACGAAAAACAAACTTGGAAGTTTTGCGCGGCGGCCATGCGTATCTTTTATCGCCGACGGTATGTGTGTTTCTACATCGTAAAAGCTCTGCACATATACAACTCTAGAAACACGCGAAAATGCGAGCAGCTGAAGTTTAATTACCTCGCGCAAAAAATAAAAGTTTACAGCAGCATCCGCGCGTGTGTATAGAACTCGCGCAGTCCGTCCTTCTCTCTCGAACAGAAAAAAAAAGAGCAGCGACATCCGTTTAAGCGCGAATTACACGCCTCCTTATATACACCCCGTTTCTTCCGCGGCACTAAAATAATCCAGCGAATGAAATTCTAATTATCCATTCGTCATCCATTATCCTAAGGTAAAAGCCTCCTATACCATCCACCATAGCCAAGCTCCAGCCAACAGAAGATACGTCCAATGAGTAAAAGGGCTGTATACATGTATATACATATATACTCAGCTCACGGAGCTCTCGTCCCCTCGTAAAACACCATGGAAACTTCTCCTTATCTCGCAGCGTAACCCTCAACTTTCACGACTCTCGCGGCTAAATGGACTTTTGCGAAAAACGTGTGCAACGCGTTTACACGCTCGATTTTTCCCAGCCGCTCTCTAGTTATACGCGCCATGACGTCAGTCGATCATCGAGCGCTCGGTAGCGATCTTTCATTATTATAAGTCCACTTATACGTGTTCATTGAATTTTCCAGACACGTCGTTCGAGTCCTCGTCTCTTCTTCTTCTAATTCTACGTCACTCTCTATCGCCCTGGGTTCGTCGCAGCTCGTATACCATATATACGTGTAGCGCGTTTCTAGTGACGCGACCCGACGAGAGTCTATCGAGAGAGTTTCTGCACTCTTCTGTGTGTGTGTGTGTGTGTGTGTGTG
>UELV01057459.1:1764-14397 GCA_900490015.1 Megastigmus stigmatizans
GGGGGGGGGGGGGTGACGAGGGACAAAAGAAGTATACAGATATGGATAAAAGAGAAGCTGAATATGAAGGTAAGAATAAGAAATGCATGGATAGTAGGAAAAGGGGGAGACAAAATAGGGAAGGAGTGCAATAGCAGGGAAGAAAAAGTGAGATTGATTCAAAGTAAGACAAAATTAAAAGGAACGAGAATCTACATAGATAGCGATCTCACGTGGAGCGAAAGGAAAATGAGAGAAGAAATAAGAAGAAAGGTGAGAGAAGAAAGAGAAAAGGGAAAGCAGGTGAGAAAGAGTTTCAATAAATTAAGGATAGACGGAAGACTTTGGAAATGGAGCGAGGGTGAAAATAAGTTTTTTAGCGAAGAAGAAGAGGAGGGAAGATAGAAGAGCAACAGAAGGAGAAGAAAAAGAAGAGTTGAAGATGCCCATATGGAATGCTGCGGGTTTAAAGGCTATAGATCACGAAGCATGGGAGATGATAAAGGAGCATGATATAATAGGAATCAACGAGACATGGGTAGCAGAAAAAGAAGAAGGATATATTAAAAAGAAACTGGGGGAATATTATTGTATAACGAAATGGGCAAGAAGGAGAAAGAAGAGAGGCAGATCAATAGAGGGGTTAAGAAGAGCATAAGAAGGTGGGAAGAGGCACAGGAAGGAATACAGAGAATGCAGAATGAAGAAATTATAGTAAGAGAGGCGAAAATAGAAGGGAAAAATGGGTAGTGGGGGTGGTGCATATGAGGGAAAAAAGGGGGGAGGTTCAGAAGATTATAGAGAATGTGAGTAGTAAAATAGAGAGGGAAAGGATGGTAATGGTGAGAGTTTTAAATCAAGAACGGCGGAAGTAGGAGGGTGGCCTTGGATAGAGGAATGGAGTAAGTCCAGAGATAAGATAATGAACAAAGAAGGCGAAGAAATGATAGAGAAACTGGGGGAAATGGGGATGGCAATTGATAGCGGGGCAAGAACCGGAGATGAAGAGAGGCAGTGGACATATATGGGGGAAAGAGGAAACACCACAACAGACTATATCGTGACGAGTGAAGAATCACAAAAAGAAATAAGAGAAATGAGGGTACAAAACAAAGGAGAATCAGACCATCTGTCGATCAGAGTAAAGTGGAGAGAAAAGGCGAGGAAAGAAGAGAGAAAAGAAGAGAGGATCTGGAGGGTAGATTAAAGGAAGAAATACAGAAAAAAAGTTAAGAGAATAGAAGTGAAAAGGACAGAAAGGAGAAAAAATAAGTGGTGGAATAGAGAATTCAAGGAAGCGAAGAGGAAACTACAAGAGACAAGGCAAAAGGGAAAGATTTGAAGAACTTTATGAAGAGACAAGGTGTAGAATAAGAAGAAGGGGAGTAGAAACGGAGGAATTCGAGTTGGATGAAGAGGTAAGACAAGGATGCCCGCTTAGTCCGGTTTTGTTTAATATAGTGTGACAAGCCCCCTCCGTTACCGCAACCCGCCACACTACGGCGGCCCGCGCAGACGCAAACTGCGAACAGCACCGCCGTCGCCGCTGCGTGTACAGACAGTACTCCCTACCTTAGCGCTCCGGGTAGTGACTGCTCGACTGTACTCGGTGCTCCGAACCGCCCTCACTGTAGTCTAGGTGCTCCGGACTACAGTGGACCGCCTACTCCGAGGCCCGGCTATAGGTGCTTCGTAGCCGGGACGACGAGTATCCCCCCCCCGCGCCGCGATACGCGACAACACCCGACCGGGCCGTCGCTAGCCAGCTCCTAGGTGCTCCGGGAACTTGCTAGCGTCGCCAACTCACTCTTCCTCACGGTAGGTGCTCCGCCGTGAAGAAGACGAGTCGACACACACACACTACACTCCTGCTCACCACGTAGCGCCCTATGGAGTCTACGGGCCACTAGGTGCTACGGTAACCGGTCAACTCTAGGAATCCTGTATTATCTACGGAAGGCGCTCCTCCGTCGATAATACAGCCGTTTAGCCCCCGATAATAATTGTACATGTTAGGTGTGAGCAGTATATGTAACCAACATATACACCGACGTTATACACTAACGGTTTAGCATTCATTTGTTTATGTGAGTTCTCTTTTATTCTTACAGGCTGGTATCCCAGAAACCGCCGACAGCCAAGCGTGAAACAACACGCATCATTGTTTATTATTATCATTGTCTCTTTAGTTTAATCATATACTTACAAATAGAATTTTTTCTCCTTAACCAGTCTAGTTTAATTGGACCGAAATCCTACATTCCACCTTCCCGAAAATCCCTCGGTTACAATAGCGATGGCGAACTTAGAAGAAAAGATGAAAGGAATACAGGAGGGAGGGCTAGTGATAGGAAAGAAGAGGATATGGTCCTTTTCATATGCGGACGATATAGTCTTAGTGGCAAACAATGAAAAGGGAATGAAACAAATGTTGAGGAAATTCGAAAAATTCATGGAAGGAGAGGGGCTAAAATTAAACGTGGGAAAATCAAAGATGATGGAATTTAGGAAAGGGAGAGGAAGAAGGAAAAAAGAAATATTCTGCTAGAAAAGAAAGAAAATTGAAAAAGTAAAAAACTTTTTATACTTAGGATACAGGATGAGTGGAAACAATGGCGAGGAAAGCCGCGTGAAATACGTAGCTAATAAAGATAAAACGGTTATAGGGAAAAAAAGACTTAAAACAGATTGGAAAAGGAGGATGAGTGTGATTGATACGGTGATTGGAAGTATGCTACTGTACGGAGCGGAGCATTGGGGATGGAAGGAAAGAAAGGAAACAGAACAGATACATGACAGGTTTCTGAGGTGGACCTTGGAAGTAAATGGAAGAACACCGAGCCACGTGATGCGATGGGAAACGAGAAGAGAGAAATTAAAGATAAAAGCAGGAACAAGAGCGATGAAATATGAGGATAGAATTAAAAAGGAGGGAAGAGGCACTATAAGAGGTGGGAAAAGAGAGGGTAAATTCCTATACCTGAATTTATTATGTACTATCAAAATATAAAATGCTTCAAAATAAAAGGGAAATTAAATGGTTTAGATTTAAAGTTGCAAATGAAGCTGAATTTATACAAGAAATGAAAATTATTATATCAATACAAACAATAATTTCCATTAATTTTGCTTCTCAGTTATTTTTTTAACAGACTTCGCTAATAATAAGAATTGTATGCTAGCAATGTTATTTTACATTTAAAAAAAATTGTTTCGCTCTTTCATAATATACTTGGCAGGTACGACCAAAGTCATTGGACGGTATTGGCCAAAATCTCCTTTCATTTATTTGGCTTTAGTAACCAAAGTTTTATTTGTCACACCTAAAATAATACTAATTATTTAATTTGTGTACTACTACCAAATATTTAGTTGAATATTTATAAAAATAATTTGGTTGTGGTAAGCACTTTTGAGGGTACCACATTAAAAGTGTCCTTTCCGTGTGGTACCAGCCTACTCCTTCTCTATCTCGGTACTACTTTTCCGAAGGTTGGCCTATAGGACCTTAACCATTTCAGCGAGTTCCGTTTAGGGCTTTCCGGAAGAATTGGGTAGCAACTAGTTCTACGGCCAGGGCCTCTGCAGGTCGCACATCTTGTCGTCGTCGAATCCTGCTGTTGACAATACATTTTTCTAAACGATGCCAAGCTGGGTAGACCACGCCACGATATAGTGCACTCCGCCTCGCTAACACACCTTCAGTCTCTCGGGCTCTGCACCCCGAACAAAGTGTTCAACTATCTGGAGTTTCCGGCAAGCATCACGCAACGAAACGCACTCGCCGATGCTAATTGCCCAGCACTGATTTGGCAAGCAGTTTCCAGTCTTACCGTCAGCAGGAGGCAAAAGCAGTTTAGATTACTTGCAGCCTCGGATCGCCTTCCCGCCCAGAATCCGATTGGTATCCGAGCGGTTGGGCGGACACATTGCAGAACCATCTGTTAGGGTTTTAGCGGCAGTAAAAGTGGGATCTCTTCTACGATTTAGGTCCGTTTACTTTAAAGGGTACAGCTGTAAAACCAGTTATGTGCTTCTGGACCGCTAATCTTAGAGAACTCGAACCCGGTCTAGCTAACATGGGAGGCTGCCCTGCACATTGGTACAGCGTTTTTAATAACTCTTGCTTCCCGGAGCAGTGCCTATGGACGACCGGACGCAACCCTGCTGTAGGGAGTGGGGAAGAACAGCCGCGGCTACTGGACTATTGACGGGCTTATTTAGCGCAGGACATTCAGGACAGACTGTTTACACCACCGCTGTATTTTGTCCGACTATCAATACTTACAATGTACACAGAGCCAGAACAGGGAGTAAAAAAATAGAAGTACGTACGACAGGAATGGAAATACAAGATGACCAGGGTACATTTTCTAGAAAGAATCGAGCCTACGCCGTTGAGAATGACATCTGTACTTCAGCTGATCAGGATGGACCCGGTGCTCCAGGAAATGTTTAATAGAACGAAGATATAAAGAAAAGTCGACTCGTACATAACAGAAGATATGGTTGTGATACGAAAGGCTGTAAACCTTGCTTGGAGTGAGTGTGATCGTCTTGCCCTCCTGATGGAATCCTCAATGAAGCGAAGCATCAGTCAGGAGTTTCAACCTTTGAGAAAAATGACGGACGAGGCACTAATTGATTTTCAATAGTTTTTAAAAACATAAATCGTCCAAACTCGCTGAACAATCATTGAAATTCTTCGAAATTTTGCAGGGACGATTTCGAGCGATGGCTATAAAGATAGATTCGTGACGGCGGTAATTCCATTTTTTTAACTTAAAAAAAAAACAAGTATAGAGGGAATTTCAAGCTACGTAAAACTTTCAGCGAGACATTTGTTCCTTTACACTTGAAGAAGTTTTGTACAAAGTTTCAGATGGATTAGCTTATAAATAACTAAAATAGTATAAATAAAAATAAAAATAAAGTAGTATAAATAAATAAATATAAATAACTAAAATAGAATTGTTAATAAAAACACACGCTATCGCGCTGTAGGGTCGACATGCGCCGTCCGCGTGGGTTGTTGCCGTTATCGTCCGTCTTTAGTAAAAATGTGCTATTTTAGTCACCTCTAATCTCATTGGTCTGAAACTTTGCACAAAACTTCTTCAAATGTAAAGGAACAAACGTCTCGCTGAAAGATTTTTTTATCTTGAAATTCCCTTGATACTTTTTCATTAGAGTTAAACAAACGGCATTACCGCCGTCACGTATTTACAATTAAATAATTATTAACAATAATAAATTTTCGGTGATTTTATTGTTGTATAGCTATTGCTTGAATATTCTGCATGTCCTGCAAAATTTCAAAGAATTCCGAAAACATTTCAGCGAGAAGGGCGCATGTATGAATTACATAGTTCCAAAACTATAATAAAATAAATTATTATTTGAACTATTGCTTTGTTAAAAAGTTTTATATATGAGCAACATTATTATAAAATTCTAAAAACAGTCACAAACTAGTAACTTTAAAAACTATCACCACTCAAAAAAGTGGCGCACGCCCTTTTTGTTTCCAGGCCTTCAATTTATGTTTTTAAAAACTATTAACATCGTGATCCTCGTGATCATACTTGTGTAGACGCATAGATTCGGGGCAGTCACTCTCCCGAATCGAGAATTCGGCTGCTTCCCTGAAATTTGGGGAGGTAACTAGTAAACATTGGCGCTGTTGCTGTGCCAAAGCGGCAGTCTTGCCGCACTCATACCTCCCGAGTAGCAGCTCTCCCTTTTTTCCATCAGTGTAAGTACTCATTCTGAATTATCATTAAACAAAAACTCATACAAGTTTGTATGAAGTAATAATTCCTTTAATTCCATATACGAATATCCGCTAAAAACCAGCTTTGACGGTAGAATAAATTTCTTAACAATATAACTCTAGTTTTCTTCATTTGTACTCTCTGACTTAATAAAATCCTTTTATTAATTGGGAAGTTTCATGTATATATAGATTCATTAATGAACACATCAAATAATTCTATACAAAAGATCGAAGAAGACGGCGTCCGAAGTTTCGAAATTTTATAACATGTGCATCCATCACATAATCACGTTTTTGTAATTAATAGACTAATCAAATTTACGATAAAAAATTTTTATTCGCAAGAACGTTTAATAATTTCGCTTGTCGTCACAAATTTACTCAATGAATAGATATTTAATAAACAATATTAATACGTAATCACGTTTTTGTAATTAACAGACTAATCAAAATTACGATAAAAAATTTTTATTCGCAAGAACGCTTAATAATTTCGCTTGTCGACACAAATTTACTCAATGAATAAATATTTAATAAACAATATTAACAAATAATTAAATCGCATCATAAAATAATCAAATTAATCATGATGCAAGTTGGTTTGTATTGCAATTAAAATTATTTTTGTAAAGTACATATTAAAAAAATGTTCAAACTCAACAAATGTATATCTCTATTTTATGAAAAATTTGTTATATTACAGCGACTATAACGATGTCTAGGCTCGAAATCTAGAGAAATTTCTGTACACCTTGTGTCGTTATATGCATTGGCAGCATAACATGCGTTTACAAAACCTTTTTCAGTCTTCAAATTTTTTTTTAAAAATCATGGAATTTTCAGTTAAATTATTATAGTATTTGGGTTTACTGGGATTATGAGATTAAGATTATGCACAGTTGAAAATCTATCCAATTTCAAATATACAGCATAGATTTAAAATTGAACGACCAAATATCAGCTACCCATCTTTTATGAAAACGAATTTGCTTTATTAATTTTAATTCTTTATGCATTTAAAAAAAAGAAAGATTTTCACTAAACACTAGATTTTCTACCGAGTAGTGTGAGATATGCATAACTTTAAATTTCACTAATTTTCATATTCTCGTGACCCTAAAACCCATCTTATAACCAAACATTTCGTAATACTTTTAATTTTTTTTTCAATTTACAAAAAATCTGGACGTAATGGTCAAAAAGGAGACATTAATTCAGCTTTGAGGACCTCCAATACGTATAGTACGCAATTTCTTATATTTCTTCAATGTTAAAAAATTGTCCTGCCCAGTATTTGAATTCGTTTAAGACAACTTCTTGAAAAATCACTTCTACTTAAGTTCATTTCGTACAATCGTCGACATGAGGGAGCCTGCTCTTGTTTATGTTGCGAGAGAGGGAAACGCTTTGAGAGCCACGTGGCCCCAAGTTCATTCCCTCTCGCTCTCATGAATTCATTTGAAGATTTTGACAAAATTATCACTTTTTATATTATGACTACTCGAAATCGGTGTAGTTAAGCCACTCAAATATTTAGTTTAATTTATATAGTATTGTTTTCCATAACGTATCAGTTGAAAAAAATTGTAGAAAACGTCTTTATTAAATAATGAAAACGTTGCTTTCACTTTGACTCTTTATAGGATTTACGTGTTACTAAAGTGAATTCTCGTAAATCTCTAATTGGAAGTCCCTAAAAATTTAATTATTTCTAGATAATGTAACATAGAATATAAAATTTTAATAAAAAAAAGTTGTTAGAAAGTTGATAAACTAGTGAGCTGCTTGACCAAGAATTGAGGCCGTATGGTTAGGTCCATTCATTATACCGTAATCAGTTTATTTATAACTAAATAATAAAAATAAAAAATTGATCATTATTATCTTGGAAAAATACGTTTTACCAGTATATAAAAAAAAATTTCGTTTTCTACGTATCTCATTTAATGAACGATTTCTTGACAAATTAAGAAAATTTAAGTTCTAATAATTATGAGGTAACGTTCGTGGATGAAAGTTTATACAGGAAAGGTGACGATCCTTGCGAACTAATAAATTCACTTTTATTTAAGAGGCCGACGTTCCGGGCGCTTTATTACTGCGTCCCTTTTCAGGTCTGCAGGACACAATTACAACAATCGAATTGAATTGATATTAGAATTACAGTACAAGAATATTATAACTGGGAAAGACATATCGAAACTAACCAAAAAGTATTGATTATTTTGTTTTACAATTGTGAACTTCATGTCACAGTCAAAATTAACTTTCTAAGCCGTAAACTCTGAAAAAACATTAAAAAAAGAAAAGTTATTGAACGTTAATAAATTTAATAGTCAAGACCATCAAAATCAAAATTACGTATAGAACTCACTAAGTATAATCGTCTGTACTTCACTTATTAATGTGTGGTCACGTTGATCTATCACGTAAAACTGATCTAAGATTTTTAAGAAGGAAATCAAAATTTCATACTGATTCAAAGGTGGAGGTAAACTGAAATTGAAATTAAGAGAGGGAAAAGCCTGCAGATTGTGTTCGTGCGTACAGGTAAGAGATGCTCAGCAAGGAGGTTTATACGTGTGCAATATAGCTGATCATATTGGCGACCCGGGAACCTCATGTACATGTATGTTTGCATGTATGAGTGAGACACATCCTATTCCTCTGTACACTTGGAGCTCTCTTAGGCGCTTTGTTAGCCAAAAATTTCGACAATTTATATAAGTAACACAGTTCTGCGTTCAACCAAATAATGCAAAAGACATAAATTCATTAACAAAAAATTGTTAATAAGAAACTGTACGAAAGCTTTTTTTTTCGAACGAATTAAGTAAATTAAATAAATTATTGTACATAATAGACTTTATATGTGTGACGAGTGGGGATCATCCTGAAGAAAGAAGAGAGAAGAACGAAGATATAGATATTTTTTTCTCAAAAGACCTATTTTTTGTATTAAGCAACTAACACTAGGATAAGACAGTGAAAAGTAAGTAAGGACCTACCATGTGCTACGCATACCCATCTTACGTAGAATCATTATCCTAAAAACACATGGTACACCCCCACTTACCATACAGCTCAATATAATGTAAGGAAGTTTATTTAAAAAATTTCTGTAATACATAAAACTTAGTAATCTATGAGCTGCTTTAGACTGAGCAACTTCACCGCTGATACAGCGTCTACGGTACATAGACACCTGCACGCGGCACGAAGCCGTTGACGAACTGACCATTGGTTTTAGTCAATCAGAACGAGCGCATCCTAATCTAACTGTTTTAGAAAGGAAAGATGAAAATGTAGTTGCAACTGCCAAGCGGGAGGAAGCGTCCCTTGTTCGTCAGCCTGTAGTAGTTCGGCAAGTAGCTTATACGACCTGCTGTACGCGTAATAGTAACTTTGTAACTATTCTTTGACTCGTCAATACGCGAAATAAATTAAGATTATTTAATCGTCAATACGCGAAATAAATTAAGATTAGAGTAACCTAGTCATGCCTTTTCTCCAACCAATTTCAATTAAAGAACGAAGGAAGGAAGGCAGAAAGGACGATTTGTTTGGCCAATGATTCAAGTCAAATTATTGGATAATTTAAACCTGTGAATTTGACACAGGTATCCAAGCAGTTAGCCTGACTGACGAGGCGGCAGCCCAAACGAACCATAACGCTCTCTAGCTCAATTACCACGCAGCCAACACCTTTATCTTACCATAAGTGAGAATAGGCAAGTAAGTACAATTTTATAATAATCTTTATTTATACTTTTTACAAGTTTATACAGTTTTACACTTCTTACATTTACACGTAAATTTATAGTTCTTTACTATGCCTTTATTTCCTTTCACTTTTCACTTTTTCTTCTTTCTTCATTCTTCCTTCCTCTTTCTACCATCCTTATTCCCTTCTTCTATCCTTACTTGTTAGCGCGTCCCTCCACTCTACTTCTCTTGCTTTCTCCTCCACTCTCATTTCCTCTATTTCCTTTCTCAATTTTCCAATTTCTCTTTCCCATACTTTTTTCCTCCCATCATTCTTTTCTTTTACTACCTTCTTTCACTTTTCCTTTCTTTTCTTCCTGCACCTTTTTTCTCTACCGTCGCCTTTGTTTCTCGCGTTCTGCCGCATTTCCCTCTTTTTACCCCTTCCCTCCTTCCTTCTTGTCCCTAAACTATATAGTCCTTCTAGACCCCCCGTTCCGTTCTTTTTCTTGCGTTCTGTCCGTTCCGTTCCTACTTCTCCCCACTCCTATCCGCCCCGTGTTCCTTGCCTCGCTGCGTCTTCTTCGCCTTCCCCTCTCTTCCTCCTTTCTTGTTCTTCTTTTTTCCTTCTTCTTTTCCATTTTATCCCATACATTATTGCTTTATATTTATCTCCCTCTTTCCATATCTTCTCTCTTTCTTTCCTGTGACCTCACATTCCTTAAACACATGTTCCATTGTTTCTTCCTCCTTTCCACACAGCCTACACTTCCTCTTATCTTCCTCTAACCAATACTTGCTCTCGTTTCCATCCCCACCTAGCCTGTATTTTGCCACTATTGTGAATTCTTTTCCTCTGTTCCTTCCTGTCCCTTTGAGATACTCCTTCTGTTCTGTTATCGTCTCCTCCATCATCCACTTCCCGAATTCTTTTTCACATTTCGAATTCTCTATTTCCGCCTTCGTTTTTTGCCATTTTATGTCTCTATGTTTCTCTTTAATCTCTTCCCACCATCTTTCTTCCTTTTCCATTTTTACGTTTGCTTCCTCTAGTGCCCACCCTTTTTCTTCAAAGAATTTTTTCCTCTCCTTTTCCATCATTGATTTTCCTTCTCCTCTTAGCAACATAGCTAAGCATTCCCCTCTTATCGTTCCTCTTTCTTCCTTTTTTATCTTTTCTTCATATTTCAGCGCTCTAGTACCTGCTTTTATTTTTATCTTGTCTCTTCTCGTTTCCCATCTTATTATGTGTCCTGAGGTTCTGCTATTTATCTCTAACGTCCATCTCATATATCTTTCTTGTATTTTTTCCACCTCTCCCCTCTCCTTCCATCCCCACAATTTTGATCCATACATCATTATACTTACTGCTATGGCGTCAAATATTCACATCCGTCTGTTCCTGTCTATTGGAATTCTTCTTTTCCCCACACTCCAGATTTTTCCCATCACCATCTTCACTCTATTTGTCACATATTTTATGTGATTTTCCTCTCCATTGTTTCCGCTCATTTTGTATCCTAAGTATATGAAATTTTTGACCTTCTCAATCTTTTCTCCCTTCCATTCAAATTTTTCTTTTTTTCTCCTACCCCCTCCTTTTCTGAATTCCATTATTTTTGTCTTCTCTACATTCGGTTGCAGTCCCTTTCCATCCAGAAATTTTCCCATTTTCTTTATCTTTTGTTTTAATCCCCTTTCGTTATTTGCCAGCAGTGCTACGTCATCCGCATATGATAGTGTCCATATCTTCTTCTTTCCTATCACCAATCCCCCCTCTTGTATATTTTTCATCCTCTCTTCTAGGTCTGCCATTGCCACGTTGAACAGTACCGGGCTCAGTGGACATCCTTGTTTTACTCCTTTCGTTACTACAAACTCTTCCATCTCCTCTTCTCCTATTCTTATACTGCATCTCGTTTCTGTGTACAGTTCCTCTATTCTTTCTTTCAGTTGCTTCTCTACCCCCATTCCTTTCAATGCTTTCCATATCACTTCCCTCTTAATTTTGTCGAAAGCCGCTTTCATGTCCGCAAACATTACCAGTACCCTTCCCCCTTTTCTTCCTATCTCCCTTCCTATCACATTTTTTATTGCATATATCGCATCTATTGTTCCTCTACCTTTTCTGAATCCAAATTGTGAATCGTCAAGTTTTCCTTTCTCCTTCAGGTATTCATGCAGCCTTTTCCTCAGAATCTCCGCGTAAATTTTATGTCCCGTATCCATCAATGAGTTCTCTCTATAGTTTTCTACCTTTTCCTTGTCTCCCTTCTTATATATCGGAACCACCAATCTCGTCCTCCATTCTTCCGGAACCTCTCCTTTTTCCCATATTTTCTGCAGGCATTCCCTTAATTCTTCCTCTACTTCTTCTCTTCCTTTTATCCATGCCTCATTTTCTATGCCATCCTTTCGTGCCGCCTTTCTTTCTTTCATTTTTTTATTGCTTCTCTTACTTCCTGCTTTTTTATCCTTGATTCTTTCCCATACTCTCTTATTTCTTTTCTCCGTCTTTCCCCATCCTCTATTTCTCTTCCCTCCATTTGCCTCTTAAAAAATTTAAACCTCTCTTCTTTTCCTATGTCTTCGTCTATACCGCTCCTCCCTTTGCCCATACCGCTTCTTACCGCTTCCCACAGTTTTTTGCCGCTCCTGTTTCTTTATTTCGCTTTCTTTATTTCTACCACTATCCTATCTATCTCCTCTTTTTTTTCTTTATCAGTTTTTTATATTCGTATTTTGCCTTTTTCCATTCCGTAAATTCTATTTCTTTTTTTCTTAATCTCTGCCTCTTCTCAAGTAGTTTCTTTTTCTCTTCTCCACACTCCCTATCCCACCATCCGTTTTACCTGCTTCCTCTTTTTATCTTCCTTTTCTTCGTATTCTTCTGTATCTCTTCTTTTAGCTTCTTCCATTCCCCTTATTCCCTCGCCCTTATTCCCTTCATCTTTTCCTTGAATTTTTTAACTCCTTTTTCTGTCCAATCTGCCCGCCATTTGTTTTCTTCTCTCCTTTCCTCCCTCTTTATTTTCCTTTTCCATTTTATCGAGATTGGCAAATGATCCGGCTCCCCTTTATTTACTACTTTCATTTCCTTTATTTCTTTCTCCGCCCTTTCATTGGTTACCACATAGTCTATTACCGTGTTTCCTCTTGCCCCTATATATGTC
>UELV01057475.1:3700-41624 GCA_900490015.1 Megastigmus stigmatizans
CCTCCTTGATTTTGTTCGGACAAAGCCTATTATTTTTTATATCAATAATAAATATTATGATCTTGAAAGGTTAGACCCCTGACCTCAAAATTTGGCTCTCCAGAGCCAATATAGTATATTTCCATTCTTTTTTTGCTTTCTCAAAGAGTTAAACTAATGTCGACTTAAACTTTGCATCGGTGAAAATTTTCGAGTTCATTTTTTGATGGATTTTAATATAATTGTGGTCCCCGAGTCCGAAAATATATGTCTTTCAAGTATGTCTGTATGTATGTGTGTACAGAGGGCTTTATCCGAAAAAATCGAGGAAGAGGCAATATTTACATGGTTAGTGTAACTAGAGCTTTTGTCAATAATATTATTTCCATCAATGACTTGAATGATTGACATGAACAAAGATATTTAATTTCTTATTCTATGTATATGTATATTAATTTATTAAAATTATTGTATAGATAAAAGTGCACTCTGTGATAAACTGTATTTTGACAAAACTCAAAATCTGAATGGTTACAACATCAAAGCTACTGTATTTAGTCCGGAGTCTTATCAATTGTATAATGCAACAATACCTGACCTCAAAACATGCATGCGCTTCGATACTAAGATAATCTGTACAGCATTGGACTTGATGAATGTCAGTATCACTTTAAAAAAGTCTGCTGTAGCTAGTACTAATAGTAAAGGACCTCAAGGACCACTAAGAGATTTACTATTTGGTGCGGCAGATGTTTATATGACTTCCACTTTTCTAAATAGTTACTGGAAGCTTCAAGTTTATCCACACTTCTATTATGGCATCAATATGATATCTTTGAAAGAATCGGCAACCATTTTTGACAAGTTTACGCACATTTTTACAATAAAGGCTTGGTCATTGGCATTAATAATTTACTTACTAACAGTAATCATTTTGAAATACATTCTTAAAAAATCAATATCCGACGCCGCTTTGGAATTTTTACGAATGTTTGTGAGTGCCTCTAGTTTAACAGAACCGAAAACCTCGTCAGGAAAATTATTTTTCATCGTTTTCTTATTCATCGCTTTCATGACCAATACCATCATGCAAAGTTTTTTTAATGCGTTGGTCATTGCACCAATTCGAATGCCAACCATCGATTCGATTGCAGATTTAATCGAATCTAATTTTTTAATATATGGTACTTCAAATTATAAAATGATGCTGTACAACAAAGAAATCATTGAACGATATCATATTATCAAGTATTTTGCAGAGTGTGCCGATCGCCTTAAAAAAGGTCATCGTATTGTTTGCGTGTATCCTGGAAACCTGGCGAACTTATATCTGCGGGATCAACAAAATATTCATGTATCGACAAAATTTTTGGCATCTGCGCCTTTTACTCATTCCTGTGCAGAAGATTCGCCACTTCTCAATAGAATTAATAGGAATATATATGGAATCACCGAAAACGGGATCGCTAACTACTTTCATAAAGTAGAATCCATGACAAATTTGAAATCAGTCAAAAATAATAGTTTAATACAAACAATAAGTTTATCAACACTTGGCTTTTACCTTTTATTGACAGGTTGCACCTTATCAACTCTAATATTCTCAGTTGAAATACTTGTTCAAATGATTAAGTCCCTTGCATGAAATAAAATAATAAATATTTATTATTCTTAAATTTGAGTGGATTTCAAGAAATATCTAATGCTACAGCAATGTTAAGTTTTGTGTATTTTGAATAAAGAAGGATGCCCAACGCTGCCGATAATAAAATGGCTAGGGGAACGTACGTAACTTGCTCTATCATTAAATTGTTTACTTTATTAATTTAAACAATAGTTGACTTACTAATTTTGTAAACATAATTTTTGCTACTTAGCATTTTGAAAGTGTGTAGTTAAATATTCGTATGGATAAAATTCGAAATTTTGATTGTAGTTGCGAGTTTTATGCATTTTAGTTCAATATGTCATTACCTTGGAGTGGAACTGTTAATAAACCAATTCTAAACGTTGAAAAAAACTACATGTTTTTAATTTTATTTTAAAATTATCCGTCTTTTCTATACTGGCTCATAGAGGTCAATCCATCCTCATCTTAAAATTAATGTTTTTTTTTATGATATTCTAATTTTGTTTTCTTTTTCTTCCATAATATGTACTAGTTAACAATGCTGGTAGTTTAATTATTGAACGTGCATAAATGCATGTGCATTTTTGAATTTTTAAGCAATCGTTTATATATTTTTTTCCAAATAAGTGAAACAAATATATTACTATTTTTTTTCCCGCGAATCCACTTCAACTGTACTTCAACTTCAATATTGTGGGGCCTACGGTGACTCGGTTGGCAGAGCAATGGGCTCGTAATCCGGAGGTCTCGTATGTTCGAGTCCAAGCTTTGTCACTCAGTCAAAAAAATAGGATTCAATACGTGTGTGCAAAGCAGGTGCACCTAACACGGGTGATAGTTGTCATTCTAGCTTAATGCGGGCGACAGTTTACAACCATGCCAGAAACACCTGTTTTGCGCACTTGTATCGAAAATAACTATTATATGTTTTGAAACGAGCTGTAAGAAGTCGAACTTTTCGCATAGTGTTTCGGCATAGTACATTACATAACTAGTGGGCGAAGGAGTTTATCTCAACGAGGATGACAATCATACGAGTTGAGATAACCTGAGCGCACGTGTAGCGTACAATATTTTTCCATACAACGTGCACAAAGGCCGATTTTGCATGCGTATGCGTGCGTAAAATGGAACTTTGCGCATGGAGATTGGAAAAAAAATATTTCTTAGCGCTTATGAGACAAGAAAAATAAATAAAATGGATAGACAACCATGAAAATCGGTAAAGTCATTTCTAAGATATGTGGAAAGTACGTGGGAATGCGAGGATCAAGTATTACTATTATTCTACAATATTGTACAGTATTGTTATTTGTTTTACCATTATCGAACAAGCTCCATAGAAACATACGTGTTTATTTCTTTTGTCATTCGACACAAAAACAAAAAAACCTTACGTAAAAACGTCAATTTGCTTAATGTTTGGTTGAAACTCTTGTAAGCTACAGAATCGTTGGAATTATTTGACGAAATTTCGACACTAATGGTTCATTGACTTCTAAGTGAACCAGAGTAAAAAGATTAAAACCGGGATAAGGAAAGACAGACTAACCAAAAGAGAGAGAAAGAGAGGGGGAGGAGAGAAAGAGGCGAACTAGCAAATGAAGAGGGCAGACCAAGATAGAGACAGCGAGTAGCAGAGAGGCAAAGGTAGGTAAGAGAGAAAGCGGGACAGAGGATATAGAAGAGTAGCGACGCGAACAATTTCATTACGTTAATGAAGTCAAAGACAGGGATTTGTAAATCGAACTCTCTCCGATGGCTCTTTCGCTTTTGTCGCGTGCCTCGAATAATCGGGCCGACATGCCATATCCAGCACACCGCGTGCGAGCTGTACCCGCTCGGAAATCAGTTTAACGCTAGCAGCATTCGCTTCGCGCGTAACGTCGCGTAAAATTAGGAGCCGTCATCGAAAGCGCGGATACGCAGGCACATACGCGAAAAAGCAAAATCGCAGCGCACACGGGGACCAAGCCACGATAAACTCTATATGTTTTTGGTCCCACTTCCGCAAATGGGACATTTGATTTTCCACTCGATACTGATTGTTCGATATACTAATCAAAATCGCGATTTCAAGCGCGAATACTATATTACAAACTTCAATACGAGTAGCACGATTTGTGAAATAGTCAAATATTTTGCAATCCACTTTAAAAGGGCCGCAAAGCTAATATAGTGCAGAGTGATTAATTTATAATTAATGAAATCTGATCATAAATTGTTTAAAATATGAAAAAAAATGTTAAAAAAGTAATTTATCTTTTCCTTTTTATACAATTGTCTAGGCATATCCATCTGTTTCTACTTACTTTATCAACTTGTTTATCTTACTACTCAATTGTACCGATGTTAGAAAAAACCACTCTTGATATTAAACTTAAATCATTGCGGAATAAACTTTTATTGTCATTCATATATTAATTTTATTTAAAAAAAAGGAATAAAATTATGAATAACAAGCATAAAAGTAATGAACGTAGAAAAATCACCTGAGGAGACATGTACTCTCGCAGATTCTTTCACAGCTACCTAGTAAAAAATAAAATGGACAACTGGACAGACTAACAAGAGGAACTGTATCGAAATTTAGTCAAATGGGCCCCAGGGCCGAATTAATTTAATAAATTTTGATAATAGGCATCGAATTAATGCCCAATTTATCAAAATATATGAAAAATCATGGTTGTCTTAAAGCCTTTATTGCAAGGCCAATATATATCGTAGAGAATATTACAAAAAAGAATATCAAAGATGAATATTGATTTAATTAAACTTTTAGAATGTATCTAAACAATGGAAATTTAACATGAATTATTTATTTCATATTTTGATAGTTTACGTGAAAAAAATTACGATGTATTTTTTTCTTTTTTCACAAAAATAATACTTTAAAAAATTATATAAGCTCAAAGATCCTACTATCTTATGTATATAGATGAACTATGATGTTCCATTGCGTCACGAACGTATATAATTGCGACGTCACGCAAGTCTTCCATTTTTTATTTTTGAAAAAAAGTACGACGCAAATTTGGTTTATATCAACTAAAAAAGTGAAATAAACAAAATCATGCAAATCTTAATAAGGTACGATATCACGTAAACTTAACACACATTTATTACTTAAAACTTTTTTCACAAGAAAATTTCTTGAATGCAAAAAGAAAGTGTTTAAGAAGACTTTAAACAGTGCATATACACTATTTACTTTCATCTCTCTAAAGCAGTTCTTCGCAAAATCACTTGCAAATATACACACACGCCGTAAAGCTGAAACTAAGGACAAGCGCGCATGTATAAGAAAACAAAATGAGGAAAATCAGCATAATCCTTTTGTCCCTCGCAAAATTAGGTTCAGCCGCATCCTCTGAAGTCACCTAAAAGGTGCTTCGCATAAACACACTCCGAGACAAATATAAACCTCGGCATCACTCGCACACGCACCGAGACTACACGCGTATATACAACATTCTCAAACTCGTATCTCATATCAAAATTTCAAACGAGCCACTCAGATTAACTCGCAGCTTATACACACGCTGCCGCGCAGTCATAGCTAGCGAGCTCGTATAGAAATACCATGACGCTCACACACATACACACACACACACACACACTCTATATATGGAGATGCAAAACGCGCGAAATTAACATAATTTCTTTAGCGCACTCGCTTTTGTCCCTCCGCGCTGCTGCACTCTGTCTCTTCATCTGATCGCTTCATTCCGCGCTCGCCTCCCGAACCCTCCCCCATCCGCAAGTCTACATTGTCCCTTCGGCGTACAAGTTTGATGGCTGTATCAGCGGCCGAATCGTCTCATAAAATATTCATAAGCCCCCTCCACCTCCCCTCCCCCCTTGCGGTCTTCTATCGTTCGATATACCCGCATACGCATCGCACACTTGCAGGGGGCATCCCTATAGACTTGTACACTAGATAGATAGAGAGAGAAAGAGAGAGAGAGAGAGGAGGCATCGGTGTATGTCGGCGTGTCGGGGCGAGGGCTGCGCGTATCGTCGCACGGTCAGTGTCACACGCGTTGTGCGGGGGACCAGCTCGTTAAACAAGACAGGCCGCGCGCGGCAATACGATATACACACTGACACCCTTGTTGGAACTGCTGCTGCTGCTGCTGGCGGTTGCTCTCTTTACGAGCCATGTGAGCTGCTCTGCAGCCCTGCTGTTGCTGCTGCTGCATGTCACGAGAGACGTTACAGACTGTTGCTCGTCGGCCTTTGTATTTTGGAAATCGACTACCCTGGAATGCCTTAGAACTGCCGTGAAAGTGCCGCAGGAACTTGCGAGTCTTACCAGGGCTGCGCTGCACAGCGTCTTGGTTGAGCAGCCACTACCCGCTTGCGGAGATTGCTTGCGACAACATTGACAGACATATCTATATAGATGCTTTATATTGTAATAATACAATGATTCGCAAAGAATCTTTATTTATTTATTTATTATTTCAACGGGAAAGATGCCCTTTTTTACAAATACAAAAATATGGCATATACGTGCTATAAGCACATAGTGAGCATTAATTAGGTAAACCGTTAGATTTGTGGCTTTAAACGCAACTTAAAAGTGGTAATTGAAGGTATCGATTTTATTTGCCGTGGAAGAGAGTTCCATTATCTACTCAATCTAGTTACAGGAGAGTGGAAATCTATGTTAGATCTAAAGAAGTTTTCTAATAAGGCTCTTGGATTTCTTAGAAAATAATTAAGGAAACGTTCGTTAAAAGGGAACAGCTACACTTTTGGTACTGAAATGTATATCTTTATAATTTTGCACATTACAATAAATCATAATATTCAAACAAACTTTATTACCAGAAGATCACGTTGTCTGAGTAAATGTTCATATAGTTATGATCTGTAAAGTGCATAGGTGTCCTTTCCTTAAAAAATAAATATCTCACAGCCTTAAATGCTGGATTTGATCAAGTTGTTTAAAGGTAGACTGGCAAGGGGAAACCAAGGAGTCCGGGAAACTGATTTGGTTGAAACTTTGGAGAATCGTTTCTTGTACCTAAAAATGAAACTCAATATCTATAAGTCCTTCAAATGGACCCTAAATTCGAAGATAATGACAGATTAAGCAAAATATACGAAAAAATAAGTGCAATTAAAATTGCTACCGACTGGTATAAAAAAGCAAATAAAAATAGAAAAAATTTCCTTTAATTCTCATTTTTATGCGAGTTCTTACCATTTTTCGTTCACAAGTTGTGGATGATTGAAACTAAGGCTGTATATTGCATCTGAAATAGATTTCAGTTTTAAAATTGTACTTAAATTTCAATCATCCATAACTTTTGAACGAAATAAGTTAAAGACCCAAATAAAAATGAAAATGAAAGGAATATTTTGCTATTTTCATTTTCTTTTTCATATCAGTCAATTGCAATTTTTAAATACTGAGTTATCTTGATTTGAAGCAGCACCAGTTTTTTCGTATATTTTGTTTAATCTGTTATTACCTTCGAATTTAGGGCATTTGAAGGACTTACAGGCACTGAGCTTCCTTTTTAGGTACAAAAAACCATTTTCCAAAGTTTCAGTCAAATCGGTTTCTCGGACTCCTCGGGTTCTCCTTGTGAGTATAAGGGGACCATATCATACTTGCATAGGTAGTGTACGGAATCACAAGTTGTTTATACAAGTATAATACAGAGTCTGAATTCTTAAAATTAGTTGCAGAACGCTTATAAATCCTAACATCTTCATAGCCTTCGAGATCACGAATTGTGCATGGTTATTAAATGAATAAGATGAATCTTATTGATTATATCACGCGAGAAAATGTAACAGCAATAGACGTTTACATAATTCAGTAGATACATGCTGAGTATATCGAGACGCGTCTTATACTCTGCATATACATCATTCGGCACGTACCTAAATCCATTCGCATAAATGCTAATTTACACAGAACTATGCAACACTTTAAACGGTCGCATAACAAACTCTGTGTAATCATAGATTATACTACTATAATTATAGAATATTTATTGGTATTTAGATAAAATTAAACTGTACATATTTGATTATAGGTAATATTGCATTCGATCAACATTTACCGCTACGCACATTACTATAAGCAAAAATAAATTCAATAAAAATAATATTTTTCATTAATTTTTATTCAGATCATTGTAATAAAAAATGTATTTAACACTGTTTATCCGATTTCTCTTGGATTTCACACATTGATTAATAAGCGACGTTTATTTTCATATTAATTTGCAAGTTTCAGCGCTTCTTTGAAGTTGTAAAGGAGTTAACCTCTAAAACATATTCCCCATTCTGAGAATTTTTACCCTTTACTTCCGTTATTTTCAATCTTTCTATTCAATATAAACCTACTTTTATAAAGTGCGGTATAGGTAAGCGAAGATACAGCAATTCACCGCTACCCGGAAAATAATAAAATTCACAGTGTGCACAAATAGCAGGCTTAATTTTAGCAAAGCATTAGTCATTCCAGCATTTGAATAAATCCCTACTTCTTCATGTACATTGCAGAGAAGGTGAAAAAAGCCGCGGCGGCACGAAATCCAGAGGGACTGGTGAAAAAAAAAAGAGGAAAAACGAAGCCGCGTCGAGGGTTGGCACAAAGGTCCCCGAGAGTGATTAACCAGGCGTGACTAATTGCTCGGCCTGGTTTGTTAGTCATTTGCAGATCGGCTATGTTTGCAGATAGACCTCCCGTTATCCGTTCTGGGGCGACGAGGCGAGTACGGAAGAGCGGCAGAGGCGAGAGGTAGGAAGAGCGGAGGGATCGGTGGTGGGGGGGGGCTGGAGGTGAGGGAGAGAGTAACCGAAGTTGAGCACTGGTGCGCGCAACAGAAGCAGCAGCAGCGCCTCCGGCTCACTCGTTCGTTCTGGCCGCAGATCCCATTTAGATCGCCCAGCTGCTATCGAACGATAAGCCACGAAAATCGAAATACCGCTACCAAAAACGCGTGTAGCAACGTTTACCTCTGGAAAACCTTTTCCCTTGCGAGCACACGCGCGATTTATCTTCCGACTTTCTCTCTCTCTCTCTCTCTCTCTCTCTCTCTCTCTCTCTCTCTCATTCCCTCTATCTCTTTCTTTTTTTCTCCATTCGTTTCACTTTTTAACTGGACTAGCTGATGAGACCGGCGCTCGGCAACGCGTGTCTTAATTACGAATTTGACGTGAAACTTTATTTATTTTACGCGCAGCTCGCGGTAGGCAGCTGAAATACAGAGGGAAATCGTAAAATTTACGATTTATCACTTTTATGAGAAAACTTCGCAATCCGATTTTCTCGCTGCGTTGGTTTCGAGACGACGAGGATCGAAGTATTTTGTTTCAAATTTGATGCGGCTTAATTTAGATCTGTCATGATGCTCGTAAAAGTTTTATCCGCCTTATATATTTCAATTCTCCGGCGGTTTAAAAATTCGGTGGAAGCTGAAAATATTTATGGATAAACGAACAGGAAGTTAATTGAAATCGATAGTTATAATAAATGTCTTTGAACATGCACCTAAACAATAAAGAAAAATTATTAAATAATTTAATCTAATGATTTTCTTATGAATACTATTACTTACACAAAATAATATATGTATTCCGAATAATCACTATATAGATGTATAGTGACATAAACCTATAACAATTAGAATATGAACTAGGTAAATCAAAGTATTTAGTAATGACTTTTTACCATGATGAATTGTAGGGAACAAGTCTCTTAGTTTTGTACTTTGCATTGCTAAATTATAGTACTAAAAACGAGAAGAATTTTAAAATAACGTAATATCACAAATAAAGAATTCATATATTTAGTAAACGAGAATAATTCGTATAAAAAAATATATTTTAATTTGAATATGAATTGCGTTGCATTTTCATTGAATCTTTCTATTCGAAAAATCGTTTATTAATCCAGTACAAAGAATATCAATATTAATTACAACGAATTAAAACCATTCTACAGTACAGATAAAATGATATCGATCTCATTATTATAAATGATATAAAAATGCTGATTATGCGGTTTGAAGAATAACATCACAGTTTGAGTATCACGCCGTTCAAACAGATGTCTATTTAATAAATAATTTAAATTAAAATCCCGGGTTCCTCCCGGGCTTTCGGTCTGCGCTCGTCATTCCATCTACGCGAGCGAGGCGAAATCGGAAGAGAAAATCGAGCTTTTATTTCGAACCTTTTTTGCTCATACGTCGACGCACGCGACGCATTGTTATGCGCATAAACGAGTAATTAAACGCTACCTCGGCTCAGCAGATGAAAATAATTACATTTTCCCTGCATTGAAATTGAAAACTCCAAGGCTACGTGCATTAGCATTCGATTTGCCGCTTTGTCCTTGCCGTTTGAGCAAAAATTGAAAACAGAGAGATCTATTGACAGGGCGGAATTGACGGCTCGAAATGGCCGAAAATACGAAAACATAAAAAGATTGCTGTTAGTTTCTTCAGAAAGCATTGATCGAAAAATCGATCGGTCTATTATTTTGCAACCGAATGTAAATTAACGACTTTTAAATATCTAATTGGAATAATAGTTCCGGGATCGAGGACGTTGAATGGTTTTGATACAAAAAATGAATTAGATATCGCAATATTTTACAAAGGAAAGAAAATCATCATCTTATATATTAAGAAGCTTTTTTGCTCTCCGGCCGGTTCACCTTTTTTCTATAATTAACCTTTTACATGATAAATCTCAATGTCACCTTAATTAAAATATTATATTTTTTGCACGTTCACTATGTCAAATAACATCCACCCACTCATTCATTTCCACATCCACATAGACACCCGCCCAGACAATAACGTCATAAGTTTCATAATTTCATAATTTTTTTTTGCAATGTACTATAATTTTTGTCCATGTCACCTATGTCCACTACATCAAGAAAAAAGCTAATTTTATTATTATGATACAGTTTTCATAATACTTAATTTACCATACTATTCTTCTTAAAAAAAAAACTGTACATGTAACGTTTCAAGAAAATCGACAAAAGGTATCACCTTAACCGAGCGAGCGTTAATTAGGGAGTAAGGTAATATAGCTAGTTTAATAAAAGAAAGCATTGATTATCCGTAAACAACGAAATAATAAATGCAGGCTGATTAATATCATAACAACATTCTTCACAATACAATGCATAAAGATTTAAAAATCTAATTTATTCTTTATTAGATTCATCTCAATAATTTTTTACCAATTTTGTCTTGACTGTTATTGTTTAGTAAAAATCACGAGTCATTGAGGTCGGAATTAACATCTTTACATTATTTATATCGAATATCTTGAATCCATTAATTATGTATATATTAAAAATGCCTATTCCTGAAAATTAATTTTATTTAAATTTTCCGTTCAAATGAAGACTGAACGACTTATTGTCTCGTAGAAGCCACTATTCGCAGATGAGGATCTGCAGAACAATGGACTGGCGCTGAACAAGGCAGAAGCAAAAGAAAAAGGGACGTTTTAATCAAGGAAATATGGAGTAACTTTTACATTTTGTTTTTACTAATAAGTAAAAAAATATTATCTTTAAACTAAACTTAACAATATATGAATTGAACATTGAAAATTGCCTTTTTCGGAAAACAATAAGGGATTCGTTGAACTAGGGATATTCTACTGAAATATGCAGGTAGTCAAAGCTAAAGCTTTTCATACGATTCTATTTTTTTTGCCTTTCTTTTTTAAATCACTCAAACACTCTCCCATTATATAACATAGCTTTGCTGAAGATTCACTTGTTCACGATTTTTTGTTCTTTCAACATTTTTTTCGATATTTCTATCCACGAGTTAGTATACAGTTTTTAAGCTTCTAAAATAAAAATCTCACGAAATTTCGAAATGTAATAGATCTCTATAGCGAGATATTTTACAATTAATATTGAAACGGTTTTTATACCACATAAATACAACCATTGATCTATATGGACATGAAAATCAAATAATCCACTTTTTCCAATATCTAGGAGAAAAACTTAGACAGCCTTAAATTGAAATCCCTCTCTTGAACAAAGTTTTCTTTAATTATAGTAGCGAGCAAGGGGATTTATTTTCATACGAGCATCCTGAATGAACGAATATTCCCAGGGGAAGTTTGGACTGCCGAAAGGCGTTCAAATTTTAACCGCTAAGCTATATCTATATTATGTGTTACATAGATAGATATACATTGTGGGTAAGAGTTTGATTAAGCCAGATAGACAGGTTTTATTTTCTCTGCAGAACATTTCAAATTTAATACGTAGTTCTACAGTGTATAAAAAATAAACAAAGTTTAGTAGAACAAAACTAATAAAAATTAGAAATTTTAATTTAAAAAAGAAAAATACTTTTAAGGAAGTTTTATCCATTGACAAGATTAGTCAAACTAGCGACTACTTAGTTGGCGTTTGACTCATGCAGTTGAAAACTAAACTTGGCAATAATTTCTGATCAATTATTCACATAGGACTAGAACTCCCTTAACCATTAGAGGGCGGGAAAATTTTGGTTCAAATCCATTTTTTATTTGAGCCAAAATTTAAATATAATTTCAATCAATTACTCATTTTAAGTTCCCAACCTTACAGATAGTCGATATATCGACCGCAACGTAAAGGCCAATATAAAAAATTTCTTTTTTGCTACTTTAGCGTCATAGTTGGTATATCCATTTTCTTGATGCGCTGAGTACGAAAAAATAGTGAAAAAAATCCTGAAGGCACTCTTGACCTTAAAAATCACCATTTCAAGGTCGAGTACTTTTGTTTTTGCTGTTTCAGCCTAAAAGTTGGTATACCCGTGTTTTCTTTAAAACAAATCTTGAAGGCATCCTTGACCCCAAAATTACGATCTGACTTCTACTAAAAACACAGTGAACTCCAACTTCATCCGTGGTGATCCACAATGGCTTCTTCAGTTCCCCCTATCTAAAATGAAGGTTGGCGATGACTTCCAAAAATAGAGTTTCTCATATATTTCGACTGCCCTCGGCCTCTAAAGCTTATTAACTATAAGTACTGAAATGAATTTAGTTTAAAAAAAATTTAAATATCTATGTTAAATATCATAAGCAGCTTTCAGTGGTAAAGTTCTGAAATGGAAGTAAATTGCAATTTTTACTAGAATTCGAGAGTTGTACAGAAATCTAACAATAAACTCAACAAAATAAATATTTCCATTCAAAAAAATATTACTGGAACATCAATTAGCGTTTTCTGCAATTTGTCGTAAAATGTTTATTATTCCATACTATTCAGAATATGCTACTAAAACAGGAATTATATTATTTGATACATTTTGTGTAAAACTCTTTTCCATGGTCGATGACTCGGTCGTTTCAGCTGCCCTTATCAGCCACAAAGTCTCCTGTTCAAGGCAAAAACCGCTATCCATCAAATTCATTGTCTTATAGAAGAAAAAAACATTCGAGAACTGACCCTCTCAAGAATTCGGAGCTAGAAAAAAGAAACAATCTCTATCCTCGGACCATCAACATCACTAGTATATTTTCGTTAATGTACAATACTTTAAAATATTCGTACAGCCTATAAGAATATCTTCATTGTCCTCTTAGGTGGTCACAAGTATTAGAACCAGTTGTACAAAGCCCGTCACAATATATTATATTAAGCAGTACCTTTATGCTGATTAATGCGGGATACCTTACGCCTGCATAAACGACAGGCGTTGATAGGTTATCATTTTTATCAAAAATAAAATTTTATAATTATCTCTGATGCCAAATAATAAACCCATTAAGAAAGATTGAAAAAGAAAAAGTAGGGTTTTCTAAATCTGTATTATGCACTGAGAGAAAGAAATTATTATAGTTAATATGGTACGTTAATTGTTGAATATTGGCAAAATATGCGTATGCTAATAGCCAATATACCAATAGTTTCATGGTAATATTATATTGATGCTTCTTTTCCAAACATAGATAGGTATGTTAATTGTAACAATTTCTTTCTCTCAGCGTATATTTTTCCCAATTTTTTTCACTCCCATGTACAAATGCATTGTCTTTACCATGCATGCTCACCAGGCCACTATAAATCCCATTAAGAATACCAGTGAACAGACGTCGATCGGAGGAACCGCATACACTTGAGCTACGATCACTCATGCAAAAAGACGACGAGCAGTAAATTCCGTTTAAAGAAAAAGAAAAGCCTGCCTTTGTGGTCTACGCATCAATAATCCCGCGGATAGTAGGCCTTCGATGTATGCGTGCATATATATATATATATATATACAGAACAGAGAGAGTGAGCGAGAGGAACGGCTAAGCTGGGGGTGGAATATATACGCTTGTAGTCGAGCTGCTACCCGATAGACGAAACCGACAGCTTCGCTCACTCACGTAGAAGCCAGCGCGAGAGATGGACGGACGGTCGAGGAGGAGCCGCTATATTGTGTCCGGCTGGCGATGGCGCTTGCAAAATATATACGAGAGCCTTCAAAATATAGCCTTCGCGCGAAATTCGAGGGTATATAGGCCCTGAAGGGAGGATGCCGAGAAAGTATGACACAGTTTCCGCCCCTTTTTACACTCGCTGATATATAACTATACTTGCGCGAATTTCATTTCATACGAGCGCAGGGGGAAAAACGAGGTTGAATTTTTCGAGCGATGACGGAAATTATACGCAGCGCTCGTGTTTATGCGTGTAAGCGGAAGGCCTTCGTGATTTATTCGTTGCGCGCGAATGTTTCAGCAGCAGTTTTTTCCCTTTCTCGCTCTTCCCTTCTTCCTTTTTTACGTCCTTCCTATTATCTGCTTTGGCTTCGTCACGCGGCCCGTCACGACGCTCTGTGTGTCTGTTGCGTGTGTGTGCGCGCGCCTCTGTACACATACTCGTGGCGAGTGAGAGGCGCCTCTCCACTCCCGATTGATTCGGATTGAATTAAGGGGCCTTCGGGAGCGTCTTTTGTGAAGGCCGACGCCAGGTTATTTATTATGCGACGCCTTGGATTATTGAGAAATAAGAGAGTGACTGAGAAAAATGATGTGCGCGCCGGCTCGATAGAAATAATTCAGGGATTTCCCTTCTTTTCGAATTCTACGAGCTGCTCTCGTTGTCTTCATTTGTTCGTCGTCCTTATCTTTGCTCGTCATACAATCTAATAAATATGTACAACTTGTACAAAGGTGACGTACAAATTTTATATCCATTTGCGCGTATCGATCAATAACGTTCCTTCGCGCATGTATAGACAAA
Organism: Megastigmus stigmatizans; assembly: GCA_900490015.1. NCBI lineage: Eukaryota > Metazoa > Arthropoda > Insecta > Hymenoptera > Megastigmidae > Megastigmus > Megastigmus stigmatizans. The sequence goes on from UELV01057475.1 coordinate 18,553, forward strand.
CTCGATACTCACAAAGATTTTCTCAATGAATATAACTGTCTGCGATGAATACCATTCTTCACTACTGAATGATTTTTCTACTAGTGCATTCTATATCTATATATTCGTTTGTGTGTTTCAAAAGTTTCTTGAGCAACAATAAAATACCGTTACCGCATATTTTGAGTATCTTGAAATTTTACTTTACTACAAATTAACACAACGATCAATATTCACATGGCTTTGAATGTTTAAATGTTAATATATTACTTTAGACAGAAATGGAACAGAGTAATTAAAGTTGATAAATTACAAAAAAAAACTTAAATTCAGAAAGTCAATATTTTAATCACTGTAAATCCACCGCTTATCGAATTATTTAGCTTTCCATTAAAACTGATTGACAGGGACTTGATTAAACGTCCACTCGGGCGCAGAAAGTATTATTTTATCAACGCCCATTGATATAATGCTAATCATAGCGGTACAGGAGCGCAAGCATCGAGAAGACGAATACTCGCGCGCGTCATAAAGCACGAGTCCCGTATTTACGCGTCAGCTCGTAAAAGAATCAGCTAACGACGTCGGACGTTTAATCTCCTCGGAATTTGGAGCGCGAAATTCGCGTAAGCTCGCACACCTCTCACGGGTGCATCACGGGGTCTCTCCCCGACTATATACACTGTGCATTGGCGCGCCTATTTATATATCAGAAGTGAAGTTTCGCCTTAGTCCCCCGCGTGTTTCTCGCCTTATCTCGAGCCAGAGCTCAGCGCTCGTCCGCGCTAAATCCTCGCATATAACCCAGAAGTCGAGCTACTGCCTCCGGCGAAGACGGAAAAAAATATTAACTCGTTCACTCGAGTGCTCTTCCTTATTTAAATTCGCGCTTCTAATGCACGTAGATTTGCTGACGCCTGATGCGCTGATGCTGTTGCTGCTGCTGCTGCTGCTACTGCTGCTCGCTCGCTTGCCATGATGGCTTCCAGCTGTAAGTACGCTTTTCTCGCGACTCGTGATGCATTGCGGAAGGATTAATTCTTTACGACATTCAGTTATGCAATTGTTTCGGCAAATCAACGTGAAGGGTGTAAATTGTAATGTATATATATATGTCAGTATCTGAAATATAAAGGATTTAGCTGTACATATTTGCCACTTATACATTAACTTGTTAAATTATTTAAAATAAATTAATTCAATAAGCAGTAAATTAATTGAACGATTAATCAAATAATTTCAAGATATATTTTATAGGTCAAAAGCAAAAGTTATTGTATCACTTTTTCGATGTAAATAAATCTTTTTAGTTATATACTTTTGAAAAGACATAGTGTTAAAATCTGATTTTACTTGATGAAGTGCATGTATTAATTAGAATATTAACTCTTGTAAATAGTATCTTTAAAAGCATTAATTTTTTTTTAGACAATGCAAGTAGACCGATATTTTTATTATAAACTACATTATCCCTTACTCTTATTATTATTCAAACTCACCCTTTTTATAGGTTTTATATCCTATATAAAGTGAAAAGTAGGAGCTTTTAAATATTGATGTTCTTGAAAAGTAAGCTTTACTTAATCCTAATGGAATTATTGTTGTAGCTACTTTAGTTAATAAAAAAATCCTTATATTTCTTGCTTATATTCGACGGCAAAAATGATTTTTTACTTTTTAAACTAATTTATCTTATGAATTACTCTGGTTTTATTAAATGCAGAAATTGCATAAATGTTTTATTATATTATTTTCTTAATTCAAACTATTTTCATAATGTTTGCATAAATCAAGAAAGAAAACAAAGAGGAGTGAAATTTTGAGATACCATGTTTAAGAATGTATGTACAAAGTTTAGAGTGAATCTGTTAAAAGCAAGCTAACAAGGTACAATTCCAAACTGAAATATTTAGTTTTGAAAATAAAATGAATTGAAATTATGGAAGAGCTTGAACAAAAATGCCTACGAAAGGAAAGGCGGCGCAGTGAAATATTGCATTTCCTTCTAGGCAGAGGGTTCAAGGAGGCTTAATTTTTTCCATAATTCCACCGCCTTAATTAAAATATATAAACATTCATGTAATTTGTATGAAAAAGAAAGATGCGAATAAAAGGTATTTTTTCCTTATCACATTTACGCCAGAGGGAAACTAATTAAAGCGCTTTTATGGAAATTCGCCGTGTGTTGATTCTCAAGTGCAGGCAACTTTCCCCATTCTTCATCCTAATGACGTCGAATGAGCATAAGAAAATTCGGCTATACTTGTCGGTTTTTAGAGAGCAAGAGACATAGAAAGCGACAAGCAAGTGGTTGTGCCTTTACACACAGTGTCCACAGGTAATAATATCCTTTGGAGCGGCAAAGCAGAGTAAGTAGAGAAAGACCGCTCGAGTCAGACGCCGACAGAAAGACCGAAAGACTGGCGCAGGGAATGTTTCCGCGTATAGAATTACAACAGTTATAGCGACGGAATTATTTGCAGTACAATTATTGTTGTCGTTCAAGGGTCTTGCTTTAAGTTTGCTCGCTTCGTTACGCGCTAAATATTATAGCAAACGCGTCACCTGCTGTATAATAACTATAGGCCATTATTCAACAGGCATTATCTTGGAACTTGGAACAAAGGGACATTTAAGAAATAAGTCCGTTTAATAATATTACATAATAAGGTGACATAGTTTTACTGAAACTCTAATTAAACGATTATCATTTTTTCAAGAGCAATCTATACTAAGATTTTTACTGATTTTTAATGCAATTATAGTGATGTATTAAAGCAGTTTCCAACGATAATCAAATACTTCAGCAAATATGATTTGTGCTCTTCGTTCCACTGTAGTTGCAACGGTGCAGCTTATCACAAATAAATTGATTAATTTCAATTCCTCAAGTTAAACTATCGTAAAAACCGGTCTTTAGGAAGGTCATAGACATTTCAATGATTCGCATTCTAAACTAGGACACCGTGACATCAAAATAAATATCTAAAATATTGCAAGAGAATGAAAATAGCAAGCGCACAAAACCAAAGAAGAATAGCTTCGAATTAGCCGAATGACTAGGAAAGGAGTGTAAAAAAACGCCAAGTAGAGCAGGTAGAAGATAAAAAAAAAAGTCGAGGAAATACGTCAGAGAGCGGAAGTCAGATAGAGCGAGCGGTATAGGGTGACGTTAGAGACGAGTCTGAACTTCCAGGAGAGCAGCGCGTGCAAGAAGACGAGAGCGAGCGCGAGGGAGAGGTTAATTCCGAGTTGAATTAATTACGGTATACCTGGGCATTGCTGCTCTGCTGTTGCTGCTGCAACTTGCCAAGGCATCATGAACGCACGCGCGTGCGCCAAAGGAAATCGAAAACGCGTGCACCCTCTCTCTCTCTCTCTCTCTCTCTACTCTACCCTCAGCAAGTGAACAAAGAGAAAGGCGGAGGGAGAACAGCTGCGCGAAAAGGGACAATCGAGCAAAGTGAAACTCCTGCGGTTAATGGAAAAGGACTACCGGAGGTTGAGAGAGAGAGAGAGAGAGAGAGCAGAGGACGCACTCGGAAGATTGCTTTATCGATGTCCGCTTTCGCTGGGCAAAAATTAATTATCGCTCGGGCAGCTGTGCGGTGAGAGAGTGTGTTTGCGCGGTCGAGCGTCTTTTATTCGACTTGGCCTTTTTCGCTTCTACAGGGCGGAGGGGAGGGGGAGAGAGGAAGGACCGAGTCCCTCGTAAAAGCGGGGGGAGGAGGCGCGAAAATGAAAGGGGGGCACAAATTAGCGAGCCGAAAGTTTATAGCGGCATTTTATTTCCTCGTTTGGGACCGCGTGTGTATCCTTATAATTTTCCCTCGTTGGTCCAGAGCAGAGCTGCTTTTTGCCCTTGGCTTCTCCTTCGGGACTCGGCGCTCACTCGAGGCTTTTAGCTCCTTCTGCACCTCTTTGTGTGCGGTTTGGTGATGAAAGGCCATAGGGCGATCGCTTCCGAGTGTTTGTGTTCCGCTGCTGCTGCTGCTACTGCTCGGTGAATATCCTCGAGCGATTAGCTGTAATGAGTCTGTATTCGCCGAACAAACGCCTCAAACGAATTTTTAGTCGGCAAGTCTGATGAAAGCTATAGCGTTATATAATTAATGAAGCGTTTTTTATTTAAAGACAGAGAAGCTGGAAAATTATTTAATTAAATACGAAGATATTGAATTTATTGATCACAAAGAACATACTATGCAAAAATCTTTACTAATGTTTTTGCGACATTTCGGAAGCATATACACTTTTCGCTGAGAAATAATTCACGTATTAAATAACATTTCGTCAATATTTTTATAATATGTAGTTTTTGTACTATTTTTAATAATATAATTTTTCCAGATGAGGTTATTATCGGTTAATTTATTTATGAATTATATATTACTTATATATAATGATCGGCCCTCATATATTATTACTTAAGAAACATTTATATGGAAAATTTCGAGAAAGTTATACTTTTTCAATAGGAAAAATGCCGGCTATCAGGAGGTTAATAAATTATGGTATAATTCCCTGGCGAGGAGCTTATAAAAGTACACTGCACTTGTTACAAAACGTTCAAACTGCAATATTCATAATTATCTACAAAAATCACTTTCCTGGGAATAATTATCCTCTTAATTTAAATCAGATGTTTACTCTATAGTCTGTTATGTATCATTATGAAAACTTAAAAGAAAAATACCTAAAAAATTCCTCGAAGACTAGAAATAAGAATATAATTCTACCAAAAATGAAAAAGCTATAAGTGATAAAAAAAGCTATAAAAACTTTTAACTCTTTACCAAAAGAGTTGAAGATCATAAATTTAATTAAAGAGAAAATAAAAAACAATTTAAAGAATTTTATTAAATTTAAGCAAATGACCGATGAAAGACTTTAACAAAATCAATATATTACCATTACTGTTTTACCTTGAATCTTGTACTTTTTGTTATATTAATAATTAAAATATTGGAAACATTAGGTTTAAGTTAGTTTGTAAGTTTTCATGCACCAGCCTATGTACAGGTAACTGTGTTTACCTCTATAGGATTTACTTATGTAATTATTATCTGGTTCAATAAATTCAAATTCAAAATTTTTTTTAATTTTCTTTATTTGTGTGTTTTTTTACATTTGGTTTCTCTTCTGTGGAGCATTCTCGAAACCCTACACTTCAATAATTATAATATATTAATACTCTGAGATAAATAAAAGCCTTCTACTAATGCGATGCCATTTAATAATATAATGCCAAAATATTATAAAATGCAATGTAGCTTTTACTTAAACCAAAAATAAAATAACATAATATAAGCTAAGTACCGGACTGTAGATGATTATGGTAATTGGTTTTGTTGGTTATTTTCTGAATGAGATTGTTTCGGAAAGAAATAATTTATTATTCGCGTGCCGCATGGATCACTTTCAATCTGGCAATGGTTCCAAGTGTTTGTGCACGCTGAGAAGGTATGGTCAATTAAATAAAGTTTAAAAAAATTCAAAATAAATTTAAGTCTACTTTCCTACCCATGGCCTTTCATTCCCCACCACATCCAAAAGAAATAACTTTATACAATTATATATTTAAAAAAAAATACAGTTTTTAAAACCGTAGTGAAACAGAAATACAATCCTATCCCCTTGTAAATAAGTCATGGTTGAAAGAAGTGAAGTCTAAATAAAAACTATCTGATTGGCTGTTCAATTTAGGCTTGAAATACGAATAAGAATCAATTTTGCAAATTGAACAATTAAAAAACGAAAATTTTCATAACTTAATATTTGTTTCTATGCATAAATTAAGTAGAGAAGATCGGGTAAAGTGCAAAGTTTAAACGAGTTCACTTTACGTCAAGTATTGGGTAAACATATTATAAGTAATTCCATATACTGGATAAAGTGAGCTGAAACTATCTGCAATTTTTTTTCCTTAAACTTTCAAACGTCAGATTATATTTATTTCAGTATTGAATATAGGTAGATAAAATGTTTTCTTGTTTCAACAACGTCAAACTAGTACACGTTCTTTTAAAACTCATTGAGCAAATGAGATTTGGAATCGAGGTGTATAAAAAGCTGTCAAACGTATTTAAGACTGCTCACTTACATTTATTTAACATCTGTGCACTTACCCCGGTCTCCCCTAACAATATTATACTAAATTATATTCTTAAAGTTATTATTATTTATAAATAATGATCAATTATAAACTTATTGAAAATGTTTTGACAATTATATAAGGTGCGTACGGATATAACTAGTACCATTCAAAATTGCGTATGAACACAGTAGTATACAGCTATGGATCTGCAAGACTAGTAGGTACGTTCCCAGTACTGTCAGGCGTTGTGTGAATATATAAGTATATCATCGCGTATGTTGATGTGCAAACTTTGAAATGGACTATCTCAGTTTCTAAATGTTAGAAGCAGACAGAGGAAGAATTTGAAATGTTTCTCGAACGTTAAGAACATTTCCAAGTTGAACGTGCAAGACAGCTTCGTGTACAACATCAAACTATTTCTATCCTAATTAAACAGATTAAGAAACTTCAGCATGTATATAATATTTCTTACTTAACTTTCTAATTTGTAGGAATATATGATTTTTCAACACAGCAATGATGAATAATTAAATTAGTAACCCCAGAATTTATCACAAACAAAAGTTTTTGGCTGTGTAAATTAGCGAGCTAGATCTTTTATTGCGCGATCCCTAAGCAAAATGTGATACTTTTGTTATCCGAAAAAAATAGATTTCCTGGACATTAAGATTACCTATATAATTAAAGAATCGCTCTTCTCCCACTCTATGCATGCACGTAGGTGTATACAAAACCAGTCGAGGAACAATTTTCTTTTTATCGAGCTCAATATATATATATATACACACGTCTATTAACCGAGTGTGATGATGCTTCCCGAGTTCGTATTGCGACTAAAGGAAACATCGCAATCGTCCCTTATTTATATCTTCGCGCGGCTAAGCGCCCTTTTATGATTTTCATTCAGCGCAGCGTCGCTGTTGTTGCTGCGCGCGCAACCACTCGCGCAGGGCTTAATTAACTGATGTTACCGCTTAACGATCTTCCCCCCAAGTTTGAGTGTAGCAATGAAATTTGAAGGGGGAGGAGATACGCACCCGCTCGTATATAGATAGAAGGGTGGGAAGTGTCGCCCCCTGCTGCAATGACCAGTGGAGGCGCGACAAGAATAATTTTATGCTCTACCGCATATATTTATTTCGTCGAGAGTATAATGGATGATGCATTAACGGACGAGAGAATGAAATAACGTCTTCATTGATAGAAATGACCATCTCATCCTTCTATTTCTGCGCGGTCAGCCTCGGAAAATTATATTCTGATTTATGTGCAGGCGCTGCGTGAATTGTATACAGTTTGGCGGAGACTCGCACGCTGCACTCAACCCGCTCCTCGTTCAAAATTAAGGAATCCAAATATATATATTTGTTTTGATGCACTTGATATAATTTGGTCAAAATTTGAGAGCTGCGGAATCGATTGCTTTATGATGCTCGTTCAAATGATATCTGCTCGACTTTGACGTTGTCTTTTGACTCGGGACCTCAGCTTACCGAACATTCATTTTAATCCTCTGACGATTACCTCGGTATAGAGTACAAGTTAGCGTTGTTCATATTCATGATCACAAATTAATTTACATTTTTATATGTTTTATAACACTTTACTTTCCTATCTATATTTTTTTCGTCACTCGTCAACCGTGAATAGGAACATTTTTACTTGATAAAGAGTGATCTTTTTGTCTATGAAATTCGCAGCTACTTTTTTAAGTTTATTCATGTGCTGACTAAATTGCTAATTAAAAGTAGTAAGTTAATGAAAACCGACTATGTCTTTATTAAATTACTTTGATTAATTTAATTCATTAATAATAATTCGATCAACAACGTTCTTGCAACTTTTATTTACTTTATGGCATATATTGAAAATTGAATATTATTCTACTGACAGTCAAATTTTAAAATAGTTTTTGACTGATTATCCAGAATTTTCGTTGATATACACGTCGTCATCGTCTACGCATCGAATAAACTCGCATCCAATTCATAAATCAATATAAGTATTGCAGGCAATGCATTAGATAGTGCAATAATCAATCAATTAAATCCATCTTATATCTATTTGGAAAAGTTAAAATTAGAATGCATTAAATTCACATCACTTTGTAAGATATCCGCAGGACACACAAGTGCAGGAAAAAAACAAGTGAAACACACAGGACATGATGCAATAGTTTCGATTGCTCGAGACAGCAAAACTGACCGGCGCTGCACTATATCGGTTGAAGGAAAAAAGGAACTGCAAAGAGAATCGGGAGAGAATCAATTTCGACAAGAGTCGAGGAGGCATTAGCCTGCGCGCAGAGAAAAGTAAAGGAAAACGTTCCGCTTGTACACGCAGCACACACACACGTATATATATAGAGAGAGAGAGACAGGGTTGACGATCACATGGAGCTCTTGGCTCAAGCAGCAAATGGAAGCGCAACAGTCTCGTATTTATTTGTTTCCAACCTCTCTATGGCTCTCCCCTCTCGAGCCCCTCAAAGTCCAACCGGAGCCCAACGATCGCCACTTGACTCGTTGCTCATCGCATGCCCCCATAGCCAGCGTCTTTTATACGGTATTTATACCTATACGTGCTTTATTGACCGAGTATGGTGAGTGGGGGCTTTTGCTTAGATGGCGTTGAGAGAGAGAGAGAGAGTAGAGGCGAGGGGTAAGACGCGCGCATGATTAGATTCGAGTGATAAGGAAAGATGAGCGATCGTTAAGTTGCAAGAGTCCTCGAGAACGCTCTCGAGTATGGTTAACGATCGCCTTTACTACCCTACGGCAAACTCAACCTCTCGGCTGCTCCTCTCGCCCCTGCACCACTTCGGCTTTTATCCTGCAGCGCCCTATTGCGCTTGCGCTTGCCAATTCTCTCTCTCTCTCTATGATTTCGCCTCCCGTTTCAACTAGCTCTCTGTCTCTCTTCCCGCGCGGGGTCTGGACGACAGATGGAAACGATTTCTCGCGTTGTAACGCGTTCTCTGCAGTGCGCGGATATAACATATATCTCTGCGAGAGCGAACACTCGGGCGCTTATATAACGACGCGGCGGCGGCGGCCCTTTGAGTTTATGAAAGAAACAATAGACAGCTTTGGCGAGGTTTTGTTTGTTTGATACATAGATGCATGTTCGAGGATGATTTAGAGTGTTCTTGCCGAGCCGAGAGACGTAGAGAGATAGAGATCTTTTGAATGCCGTTTAGAATTACAAAGAGGGTTGTCATAAATTAATTTGACTGATTTTTGTCTATGAATTGCTTTTACATATCGTTTAGTCACTTGAGCCACTCGGTTATTTTTGTAATCTAGTTTTACTTCAACAAATTATATATATGTAAACACTTTAATAATTTAACAGTCTGTATTTTATTCTACTGGCAAACTTCTGTAACATACATGTATGCACAGCACAATCCAGTATAAGAAAGTTTGAATGTCATTTAGAACCAAAAATCCGAATAAAACACAAGTGAACTGTTGATCATTTAAAATATATTGAAAACAAAATTTTTTCATGCTTTCCTGTAATTTTAGTTAACTTTTAAATCAACATTTGTTTTAACCAATATCTCTGCACGAGTGTATACAAAATATTAATTTAGAGAATGTGCAAAAGTCATTTTCCAGGAAAAATATATTAAATTTCCAAGAGTGTGTCTGTATTAGCTGCTCTAATAAATGTAATTAAATTAAAGACGTAAATGTAATAAAAAAATTTTGCATCTTATGTAGGTTGAAAAATTTTACATTAATTTTATACAAAAAGTATACTTTTTCGTCTTCAATTTAGCTTTTAATCTGGATTATGAAAATATATATTTTAAATAATTTTTGTGCAGTCGAGCAAAGCCAAACTAATCATGGCATGTAATGCACAATAACTAGGGTCTACTATAAATTCTGAGTATTTTTTTTAAACTATACACTTATATAACGGTATTTAAATATAAAGTATATAATATTGTGATTGTATGACTACATAAATGAGATGTTAATTTTTTCACGTCTAAAAATCGAAATAACTAGACAAAATCTCTTGCTGCATAGAAAAATCTCTTTAGTCAGAAATAATCTAAATATTTCTTAGTTCAAATAGCGTTATATATAAAAATGTGTATAAATTATGCGTGTATCTAGTAGATAATCATCTAGGAGATTTACCACCCAATATTACCCTGCAGGCCAAGTCATTTGGTAGAAAAAACTGCTCAATATTATTGCAACAAAAAAAAAGGTTTGTACAATACACATACATGACTTTGGTACACGCCACCATAAGTTCAATGGGGTAGTGAAACAAAAGCGAATAAGAATCAGAACGTCAAAGCTTTTTTGCCTCTTTCTCCATCTCTCTCTCTCTCTCTCTCTCTCTCTCTCTCTCTCTCTCCCCTATACCCATTTCGCTCCCCCTAATACTCTTTTTCTTTGCAACGCACCCTTCGACCTTTTCTTGTCCGCCTGTTTCTCTTTTTTTTGTCCTCGTCGATCGACTTTTCTTTTGCACCTCGTCCATTCTCCTCCCTCTTTTTGCTACTCCAGACCCCCGGCTGATTCGTCCTCATCATCCAATAATGAAATGAACTCGAATCATCCCCCGTTCGCCGTCTGATTCGTCTTCGTTATACGGCTCTCTTTCTTTGCTTGCCGTTTAAAGCGTAATGGCCCCGTTAGGATGGTCCGAAAGGAAAAAAAAACGGTAACGGGGCATTTGTCCCTGTGCGTACGTGTGTTCGGGCGTAATCAGAACAGTAAACGCCATTATCGAGATAACCATTCAAGGGGATAGAGAGATTTCCTAAACCCCACCGAAAGACTTTCGGATAGAGAAACTTGGTTAAGTCGAGGAGGATCGCGTTAAAAGGCCTTTGTCGCTAATATAAGTTAAAATATGACCGTTTATTAGGGAAAGTGTAGACCGTGCAATTATTTTATTGCTCTAGGTAAATTTAGATTTTAGATTTTAGATTTTAGATCTTCAAATTGTCAGTCGCTATTTCACATTTGACAGTACCTGCACTTCATTTCTATTCGCTGATTTGAATAGTTTAGTGTCGAAAGGCAATTTTTATTTGTATCTAATAAAATCAGACTCTAACCAGGACGGAATAAAATAAGTCTTTAGAATAAACTTGCAAAGCCTGTACCATCGATTAGAGCATAAAAGAATTTTAAAATTTTTTTAATTTGATCCTCTTGTATTTGACGGAAAAACTGAAATAAAAAGTAATTGAAAATTAACACCTTCCTTTATTTGTTTTTTTTTTGCTTGAATATTGTAAATATTGAATATTGAATATATAATATTGAAATATAGTCAATATTGAAAATATTAAGATTTAATCTGGCGTTTATTTATAATTCTATGTACTTTCCGTAAGCTGCATTTTCTTACTCTCGTTAAGGTCGATGTCGTATTCATTTTTTGATTCAGACATTTCAAATATTAAAGTAACAAAATTTACTAAATAAGAGTCGCGTGTGTGAACCCTCGAAGAAGGAGCCGTACGAGGAAAAACTTACCTTTTAATTTTTTCGCTGCACAGAAGGATAGCTCATTCTACCCAGACCCGACTCGATGATTGATCTCGACAAAAATTTCTTTGCTCCTGTCCGTGGTAGCGTACATCCTTGCTGCCCTTGCCTGGTCTGTTTTCGATGCTCTCAGCCGCGGGTCTGGTGATTTGATGTGGAGGTAACCAGGTGACGATGATTGGAACTGTGATGTGCTTGTGCTGGTGGTCCCAGCGAAAGAGAGTCAGTTATTTCACGCACAGGACCTCGAAGAGCAATCGAAATCGTTACAATATATTGAGAAGTATGATCAGTTTGCCCTTCTTTTAAACATTTTAATAAATCACATGTTAAATTTTCATAAGCTGGAATATATACTACAAGTTTTACAAGGTTCGCCATACAATTTTAATCTAGAAGTCAGTTTGACGGAGATCTTATTTATTACCATTGTACACATTTAACCAGAAAAACGTTATAAAAAAACAAACTTTGAAAAGAAACTAAACAATGCTCCGTGAATTGGAAATATAAATCAAAATAATAACAGCCAAAAATAAAAATTATGATTATTGTTATACTGGATTTCCATGAAACTCTCAGGAATTACTTTTTGTGCAAAACAATGAGATCCGCAACAATAAGCCCTATACAAAAAAATTAGACAAAAGTCGTTCAGAATAATGGGGGACATCTTCTTGCACTATCGGTTTTGACATTGAGGTCAATTTTTAAGGTCATTTCAAGGTCAAAGTGATTTTTTTCAATAGGAACCCCTATTTTTGACACCGGATTCGGAAAGAGTGGTAAATTTTACGTTAGAACTGATATTTTTTTATTTCTTAACGTGATCCTCAAAAGGTCAAATCAAGACCAAATATTGAAAAATTGTCCAGAGCTGTCTTCTTTGAACTTTAGAAGATTTATGGACAAACAAACGTTTCGGGGTGGTTAATTAGCGTGAGTCACCTTGCCCCTCACATTTCGGGGTGCATAATAGTGAGAGGCAAGGGGATTCCCGGTAAACAAGCACCCCAATCGTAAGAGGCAAGGGAACTCACGCTAATCAATCACCCAGAAACGTGCGAGGCAAGGAGACTCACAATAAACAAACACCTCGAAGTCCACGTCATTGTTTCTGGATAACGCTAAAAGAAAAATTTAAGACAAAAGAAAGGCCTTCATTTAAAAAAATCACTTTGGCCTTCAAATGACCTTAAGGTTGTTGGCCCTCAAGTCTACTCGAACGTTTATTTGCCAATAAATCCTCTAAAGTTCGAAGAAGACAACTCTGGACGATTTCTCAATATTTGACCTTGATTTGACCTTCTGAGGGTCACGCTAAGAAATTAAAAAATATCGTTTTTAACGTAAAGTTTGCCACTGTTTCCAAATCCGGTATCAAAAATAGAGATTCCCATTGAAAAAAATCACTTTGATCTTCAAATGACCTTGAAAATTGACCTCTTGCCCAAAACCAATAATGCAAAAAGATGTCCCCCATTGTCCTGGACAACTTTTTACGAAAAAACTTTTTTTTTGTATAGAATTTACCTTTGGAGATATTACGGTCGATAAATTAAAATGGTGCACCCTGTATATTTCGTTGAATCTGAAAACGCTATGGGGACGTCGGAGCCAGCATCTCGCACATTAGTTGTCAATTTACACCAAAATAAGTCAATAAACACGCCAAAACGTTCTAGAGTGCCATAGCTTTTGCTAATATGAATATAATTATGCACTTCCACCTTGGCATTAACGTTGCCTCTAAATTCTTATACTCGCAATTCACGGTTTTCGTCAACTTTCCCGGCGTTGTTTGATGTTCTAAATAATGGCGTAGGTTTTGTACTTTTCCTCTATATACGGTTTTTTTATTCCAAACTCGTTCCATTAATACTTAAATATTCAAAAACTGTAGAAAATTCAGGTACGTTCAAAATCAGAAAATACATGACGGAATATCGAATTTCGAGATCGTTGAGGTTCTAAGGGTTCTTCAAGTTTTGATTAACCTAGCAGCATCAATTTCACGGATTTGAACGTATTTGAGGTTACTTGTTCAAGAAAACTTTTCGAAATATTTCTTGAAGAAAGCTTAGACGATTAACACTAATACGGTTGCAGGGCATTTAATTGTCTTGCACCTTCTGGCGAATTGTGAGGTAGTCACAAGACAAGTAAGCGTTACTCTTTAGATCGATCTCAACTGAGTGTTAAGTTTTTTATGTCTGGACACATACAACGACAGAAAAAGAATTGTGCAAGATGTGAATATAATTTAGTCCGAGCTGTCATGTTACAACTTAAGAGTAGTATTTAGAAGTGTGTGTGGTAGGTTAGCGTCAAATTTGGACTTTCCTTTACCGGTACAAAAATCACCCTTTTTCGTGCGAAATATTATATTAGTTGTCTTTTTAGAAATGCGAGATTTTACATTTTTTTTCCCTGAATAATATTATTCTTAGTGAACCGAGATTTAAGAAATTATATATTCTTCATTAAAATTAAATTATTTTATAAACTGTAAAAGTTATTCTTTCAAAACTTTTTATTGATAGTAGTTATTTTTATACCAACTTTTATAATCTATCGATAAATATCAAAATACTATCAAAAATAGAATGAGATATGTACATAATTTAAATTTTATATCCAACTAACTTCAATGTAATTTTTGTTATTCTAAAATTAGATTTAATTATTTAATAATATCTTTTAATTTTAAAATTGGATTATCATTTTAACTAATAGTATAAGCAAAAACTAATATAAAATTTAAAGAATGTATTTAAAATTTTAATAATAATTGCGAAATTTGAAATTTTTTTTAAATTTCTTAGATAATTATTGAACTATTTTTAAATAGGTTTAAATTATTTTATCCAAGGTTGGAAACAATTATCCCGAACACGTAAAATCCACTTTTACCTAAGTGGCCCACGTTTCAAATGTTTTATTTGTACGTCCCTCTTCAGGGCTGTGGGGTACAAGTTAACAAAAGGATTTTTTTTATTTAATATTTCGTTGCACAAACAAAAGCAATATATGTATACATATTATATTAAACTAATAATATATTTTTATCGGTCTTACAGTCCTTGTACATTAATGTGGACAGTCAGGCTGCCTTTGTTTACAATCACCCCCGCTTTCTATTTTATATTATATTAATTTGTGATTTACTACAACTCAACCAAAAAGCATTATTTTATATATTTTACATAAGTGAACACCTTGTCACTAATTATAACTATCCAATCTAAGTCTAAAAATGTTAAGCTTTAAAATAATTATTTAAAAACTGAATTAAAAGTAAATTGAAAGAATATAAATTCTTTGTAGACGTCATTTTGTCTTTATGAGGTTTATGGAAATAGATAAATGCAGCATGCATGCATGCACGTAGAGTAACTACTGTAAACTAATTTTTTGAATTATTTCAAAACTGCTATTCTATCTAATACATTAATCTTACAAATTGTCACTTTTCACTACGCACGGTATAATGCGATCCCATTAGTTACGCGATCGGGGCAATGCTAATACAAGATTTCGAGGACGGTGAACACCCCATTATATATATATATATATATATATATGTGAGTAGAGTACTAACGCCGGCCGAGAGAAATTATTCAACGATAGCGAAGGAATGCTTAGCACAAATATGGGCAATTAAAAAACTGCACCCGTACATGAAAGGATATCATTTCACTGCCATTAAGAATCATAGCGCCCTCAAATGGTTGAGGAATCTGAAGGAGCCCACGGGTAGACTGGTCAGATGGGCATTGAAAATGCAGCAGTGGAACTTCGAGAGAGCACCTAGAAAAAGTGCGAACCATCATGTACCGGATGCACTATCGATAGGGTTATTAGACAAGTAAGTAGCGGAATTTGAAGAATTCAAGGACGAATGGTACCTTCAAAGGTTGGAAGATGTGCCAAAATTTCTTATGAAGTTTAACAGATGGAAAGTAGAGGACATATTGTATCAATATCGAGAGGATCCCGTATTGGATTCCGTCACTCAGCAGGGCGAAGGCTGGAGGTTGGTGGTACCGCAGGAACATCAAAAGAGAGTATTGCAAGACGCTCATCGAGAGGATTCATCGGGTCATCTGGGAGTGGAAAAGACCTTCGACTGATTGGCTTGGGAATACTGTTGGGCGGAGGTCTGGTGCGACACATGCAGCTACATCCAACAGTGTGATGAATGCCAACGATATAAGACTACTCAAACAGGGCCAGAGGGGTTAATGGGATATAGAATCGTCAAGAGACCGTGGGCAGTAATGACTACTGATATGATGGAATTTCCTCGGAGCAAGTAGCAGTACAAGTATATTCTGGTCTTCCAAGACTTGTTCACCAAATGACCATTGAGGACGGCTGATGGGAAGGGAGTCGGAAAGGCTTAACTTATTTTATCCTAGAGCAGCTAATCCTATTCAGCTGGGAGACCCTCGATTATCTGTTTATATCGGGAAGGAGTTTGATAACAAACACCTGAAAGCGGTCCTAACAGAATATGGAGTTAAACACGTGATCACACCTCCGTACCGCCATCAAGCGAGAGAAGTAATCGAACCCTCAAGACCATGATTGCCACCTTTGCATGCACCGAACATAAAAACTGGGACCAGCATCTATACATGCACTACGGCACGACATTAACATGGCTACACATGCCAGCACAAAGGTGTCACTAGCATTTTTGAATTATGGCAGCCACCCGACTCCAAGAGCCTACGTCGAGAGGTCGGGAATAGGGTTCCAAAATTACGGCTGGACGGGTCGGTTTGGCTAGATCACGTCAAACACCTAGATGCCCTTAGGGACCTCGTGAATAAAATAATCGATCGCGCATAAGAGAAACAGTCGGAATATTATAATACGGGGGGGGGGGAGGTCGCGAATTTAAATGTGGGAGACCTAGTGCTACGTCGACTGCATGTTTTGTCCAATGCAGCGCTATTTACCATTCATGCGTATATTCAGTGGGACTTTTTTAATTGTTTGTTGCATGTCTAGTGGGAGTTTTTAATTTTGCATTAGACGAGGTGGCGGATGAGGTCTTGCGCGGGCCCTATACTCCCGGGCAACTCGACCACACCGACGATTTCATCAGCTCTGAAAAACATTATTTTTCTTGTGAAAAATATAACGCTGGAGTTGGAAATCGAACCTGGTACCACTTGAGTAGTCTTATTTCAGAATTGAAGAACGAGTATCAATACCCATAGAAATAAAAGTCATGAGAAAAGCGATTCCAAGACCAAGGAGTGAACACGCATAGAGAAAGAGCTGAGGCTCGGGGCAAAGCTGCAAGACTATAGAGAAAAGAGGGGTTGCCTGCTGAAGTAACTGCGGGTAAATGGCAGAACACGAGAATAGAAATTGAAAATGCTAATGCAGCGCAAAAGCGCAATACGCTTACAACAATAGAAAACTAGTCTATGGCGTATTGGCCTGCGGCTTCAGCAGCAGCAGCAGCAACAGCACGAGAACGCGTCTCCTCTCGCAGCAACTCTCCTCCTATCTGCTCTCTCGGTGTAGCTCAGCTGCAAGAGCCAGCTCGATGGCAATAACCGCGGGAAGAGAAGCTCTTTGTTAAGGCGGTCCTCGCGAAATACCTCGAGTCACATGCTAGCGACGACTACACGCCGCATACACATATATATTATACGCGTAACGGAGGCGCGACTTTCGATATTCCCAACGATTCACGTGAACGGATTTAATTTCGCTTGGATATATATAAGCGGTGATCTCTGCGGATGGTTTGAGGCTGCGCATCGCTCACGGCTATAGGTTACATGTGCATATTACAGCTTATATATGTACATATAGGGAAAGGCTTAATGCGACATGCAGTGACACACAGGCACATATTAATTCGCGACTGCGTATAGCCGCGCGGCCTCTCTGATTCATCGTACGTTACGCTAATGTATGAATAATTTGCGGTAGGATCGGCTCACGTTTTACGTGGCTCAGATCACCTCTCACTCCCTCTCTCTCTCTCTCTCTCTCTCTCTCTCTCTCTCTCGTGGTCTGTATTAAAAGACGCGTGTTTCCCGGCCGTGCTCTCATCTACTGCTGTTGCTTGGGAGCTTAATTAGCGTAGCTGCGAGCCTCGAGCCAAAGTTTTCGAGCACTCTCATCAGAAGCCGCTCATACACACGTAGCCCCGCCAATTGTTATTCGTTATTATTTTATCTCTATGCGTTGTACACGGCATGCTAGTAATTACCATAATTCACCAGGATTCCATTTCAATTGTAACATTATTCCGACATAGCAAGAAATGTCGGTACAGGGCTAAAAATTGAAATATAAATGAAAATTGAAAGTGAGGCGTATGTGTGCAGATCGTGTGGCATAGGATAATTGTGAATTGGCGAGGCCCGCACGCACTCGATATCTATAAGTAATAGCGAGGGAAGAAATTCTATTTGTCCCGATTACACGGGAGCTTCAGTGGTGGTGCGCGTGTGCGCTATAACGCATTGGCCGTTGAAAGCTATTCGTTATATTGCGTTCCGATTTGTGAGCAATTAGACTTAAGCGTTCTTCGACTCGAGGACTTCGATCAGTTATATACAGCAGAGTACATGCAATTTCCCAAGAAGACACGCTGCTGCCCTCGCTCATCGGGAAATATACGCACGGAAATGCGAAAACGATGACTATCCCGTAGTACCCGTCGTAAAGTGGAATAATATAATTTATCGAGCCAAGTTGAAATATCGCGCTTTTTAATTTTCATCGCTCGAGCCTAGAGCGTACGATTTTCATTACGGGCAATTTGAATTTTACCGTCTACCGAGGCAAGATAGAGACAGAGCAAGTTGCCTGCGCGGCTTAGCAAAAAAAATGTAATTGTTAATAAAAATGCTCACGGTCGTATTATAAAGCCGAAGCCAGGGCTGCACTTTCTCCCTTTATAAGCCCCCGGATTTATCCAGCAGTAAGCTACAGCTCATAAAAAATATAAAGCACTAACTTTTATGACTTACCCGCGCGCAAGCTTCAAGTAGATCAAAATCTGATCAGATTATTTTTATCAAGAATATACTCGACGAATAACTAATGCACTTAATATTTCACAGCTTATTTAATAATTCTTTTTGAAAAAGCGTATATCCCGCAAAGATGTGAGATTGTTCCGTCATAAGCTTTAAAAATGCTTTGATATTATTTTCCAGGTATACGCGAATTGTTGGAATTAATAATGTAATGAATTCACGATTCAGAGATTTAATAAAATATCGAGGATTTACGATTGATTTCCTAAAACTATAACTGTTATAGCTACCTATATGTATGCACGTTGTAAAATTTTAATGACTTTTCATATTTCAACAAAATTTTATAAATACATCGACGTTTCCACTAAATTTTCACTAAATCAATACGCTAATTCGGTTAATATCGATTTTGATTTAATCAACGTTCATCTTGTTAAGTTCGAGAAGACTACCTGCTTGTCAATGATTGCATGTTCTTATGCATCACTTTATCGATATATCGTAACTATTGATACGGTATTTATGCTTAGACGTTGAAACTGTGGATACCAGTTCTACAAAATGTATAACACATTTAGATCGAAATTTCGATCTATCTATTTGCAAAATTATAATGTATTTATTATCTTCTCCTTTTTCTACTCTCCATTTTGTTCAGCTAATTTTTATTAAGAGTAACATGTAATATTCTAATCTTCGTACAATGTATTAATATTAATAATATAAAACTTTAAAATAAGTAGAAAAATTATATCCTTAAATTTTTCCCTAATTGAATTTATACTTTCTTTCTTTCTAAGAATTCTATCATTTTTAACGAATGGAATGTAAAAGCCGTAACGATATTGAATATTCTTGGAAAGATATGGAGATACATTCATACTTTTTATCCCGTACTCATCGATTTGCAGCAAATCTTATATACCTACATTATATTCTCATAAACCATTACCTAATAATTTCGATCCATTACTAATGCCACAGATTTCTATAGTAGCAAACACTTATTATATAATTTCGACACTATTGCAATAATCAATGAAACAAACGAAGACTCGCGCAGCTAAGGCATTAATTTGTATCCTTAAACTAGAGAAATATTTCGAGACCGACGACTATATGCACCACTAGTAATAACTAAAGAGCGAGCTTAATATTCTTTTCAGAAGGCAGCGCAACATGAATTGTTAAGCAAGAGTGCACGAGCATCATATCCATCTCGCGCGCGTCAACTCCCCGAATAAATTGAATAATTTGTCGGAAAGCAGGTCAAAGCGCGCAGATCTCTCGAGCGCTCTCTTTCTTTTCCTTATAGCTTTATGCACCAGCACAGAGAGAGAGAGAGAGAGAGAGAGAGAGAGAGAGAGAGAGAGAGAGAGAGGCTGCTACGGAGCTTTATGCAGGTATACGAGCGCTTCTCCCCATCATTCGCAATTCGATTCGCTTGCGAAATTCTCGAGCTCTCGGAGTCGATGATCGAGATTCTGACGTGGTAAATGGCGGGAATGGTCGATGCAAATGAGGCCCACCGCGGCCGAGAGCCGTGAGCGGATCATTTGAATTACAAATGTCTGACGTTGATAATAGAATAAATGTTGACCGCTCGCTAGGCCGAGGCGCGTGATTAATCTCGAACTCTTTTCCACCAGATTGGCGATTCTTTGCGCGACGATCCGAGCTCTTTTTCCGCCCCCTTGTTTTCCATCGAACATTCGCGCGCACCGCGGGCTTTATGTTACTGACGCGCCCGCGAGACCTGCCGGATTTACGTCCATCCCGCAAGCTCTGCGCGCATTATTTGCATTTCATGCAGCTGCCAACCGAAAGGACGCGCGACTGCACGGAAGACTGAGAGACGAGACTCGTGTTACACTCTCGGCTTGTCGTTTCCCTATATAGATTTTATACCTTGATATAAAAAGAGCGAGCTGCCGCTGTAGAGGAGGCCTTATCACATGCTGAGGAACTTATTATAGAAATATTCAACGATGAATTCAACATAATTAATTAGTTACTTATGATATATAAGCTCAGGAATATACTTCAAACCATCTTTAAATCTCCTTTCTCACAACAGTCGTAAACAAATTTGTCTACAGATTTTAATTTTCGTAGACGCACAACATTTATCGGCCAAAACAATGAAAACGATAATACATAAAATTTCCACTCTTTATACTGCACAGACAAACACATCGAGGCAGGCGCAGTTTATATAGACGGAGCGCTGCACCACCGCGAGCTGCACCAACACACGTAAAACTGACCCTCGCGTCCAACGGTGTGATTCGTCCAATTATGCGATTTTCAAACCACGCGCGTGTAATGATATCGTAAACGCGTATAATATCGAGCAGCGTCGAATTTCAAAGAGGCAGATTATATATAATATGCAGGGACAGAAGGGCAAGAATGACCACGTGGCTAATAGTGCATATGCAGAGTAAAACTCTCGCATGAAACGTTGTTCTTATACGCATTGAAAAATATAGCATTTCGACAACATGTTATTGCGGACGTAACACTTTTCGAACGGAAAAAAACAAACGAAATAGAAGAGTGAGACTTTATATCTCGACCCCACCGCGTGTTATTATATATATATATAGTTGAGTGGAATAAATTTTTGAGGAAAAAAATTTCGCGCGGAAAAATATTTCGCTTTAAAAAACACACGCGGTGCGCGCTGACGTTTCAAATGAATAAATGCGAGAATTCCACACGCGCGCGCTTGGCGACGCACATTCTCGGAACCGGCCAAAAAATGTATCCGAAACTTGTCACTCAAAATTCTTTCCCCCCTACAAAGCTGATCTTTTTTTCACAAAAATAAAAGCGCATGGTGGAGTGAGCGAGAGAGAGAGAGAGAGAAATGAAAGAGCGATACAAATATTTCATCGACGTTGCACTCTGTTCCGTTCAGTTTAATGATCGAGTCCCGTTACGTGGTCGTTATGCTTTTACGAGGCAGCGCGCGGCTGGTAAAATGAATTGCATCGGAAATGCGAGCAGGTGAAATGCCGAGCTGTAGTAGCACAGTGCGGCGTAGGCGCGCGGGCGGACCAGTGCCAGTGGCTACTATTGCTGCTACTACTGCCATATCCCGCAGGCCAACTTCTACGAATAATACTGAAAAAGCGCGCGGAGAGAGGCTCAGATTCGTTCATTCGCTCGTTCTCTCATTTCTCTCTCTTTGGGCCATCGCTCCAGCTGCTGCAATCCTATCGTTTATATTTTACTTTATTGTAGCACTTTTTCATTATGTCATATTCGTGGAGCTATCCGATTAATCATTTAAAACAAATGCAAACGTAGACTGAAGCTCAAATTCGTTTGCTCGCCGATTTAAGTTTCTTTAGACCTATTTTCCAAGCTTGTAGATCAGCATTTGTACATGTATTAAGGAAAATCGTCTACATTTAATTGTAGTAACGATGATTCTTTTTTAGTTCAGTCTGCACTGTGTTTAAATATCCGATGAATTGTGCTTTCCGAAACAATCAAAATAATAATGATTATTTCCCTGCTGGGTAATTATTATAACAAAGTTTATCAAAATGACTTTATCAAAAATTGAAAGTATGTTACGTTTTCTAAAATAGTAAATGACAATGTTGTTTTATGATATAAATTACAATAAGATTAATTCCTATAATTCATAAGAGAATGAATATTACAGACAGAGTCGATGTATACGAATATTTGCATTGAAAAGCGCTTATAGTGTTACACTCTTTCCGCCATAGGGCTTGGCCTAGGTTTTGCAACTGCAAACTGTATCGCGTTCAATTAGTCGAGAATAGAGAAGGAATCGAGTTCGCAGTGATGCTGGGCGGTATACGCGAATGTGATAAATGAATCAATCATGCGAGACCTCGTTCCGATTACAGCTGAATCATTTCCCGTGCAAAAGGCAGCTCTGTCTCATCATTACCACAGTAAAGCGTAATTTTAAATCACAAACCGGTATATGATTAATGTAAAAAATATATGTATTCTCTAAAAAAACTGATTTTTTGAAGCAAGTGGAAAATTCATTTTGAATAAGTACCACTCTCAATGCAATAATTTGCGACGATAGCATAGCGTCGCGAAGCCAGCGCGCGGAAATCCGCGATAGAGCGCAACAGAGAGAGAGCGCGCGCCGCGACGAGCGCGACTCTCCCACTACGCGCGATAACTAATTAGGCGTAGCGACCACGCCTACCTTACCTGGCTCAGCCTGAGGGTAGAAAAGGACTCGCGCTGGCCGCAAATTGGCAGTTCGGCGAAAGTGCTCCTTGGTCAAGCCACTAAGCAAGGATAGAGCTTAACTGAGGCTAGAGGTGCTCCTCTGTCTCCACTTAGCCTACCCCAGCCGTGGTTCGAGCTCAAATCCTAACGATCGAGGTGCCCCTCGATCTCCCGGGCGTATATACGAGGTGCCCCTCGTGACCGCCATCCCGC